>RJWT010039885.1:0-12599 GCA_004365215.1 Cuniculus paca | reverse complement strand
AGACTTGCCAGTCCTATGGCCTTAGCTCCAACCACTAAGCACACTTGAGATCTTGAGAGTACATTTAATCTTACCAAGCCCTAGTTGCTTTATCTGTAAAATATCTACATCTACTATTTACATCCGGGGTTGTTTTAAGAAATAAATAAGAAAATATTTGCTAAGGACTAGCACATGGTAGGAATCTAATAAATACTTGTTCTCTTCCACTTTTATCACCAGCTGATTATTTCCTTCCCCAAACCATCTCCATCTCCCCTAACCAACTCCAATGTTAATACATCTCACTATCTCTTTATTAGTGTTTTCTGCCTTTGGCCATACAATTAAATTACCCAACGGCCACAGTGCAGCACAGGATCTCTGGGGTAGAACTCAGACATTAGTATTTTCAGAAATTAGCCCATTAAGTCCATGCACAGTCAAGGGTTGAGACCACTTCTCTATAGGGTTGAATTTTTGATCATTATTTTTAAGCTTGTAATATTAACTCACAAGACCTCCTTTGAGAAAGAAGTAGTCAGGGAGGTGATCATATTTTGCTAATAGAGATTCGTATGAGTAAGTTAAGCCGCAGAATCAGAATTAGAATCAAGTTCTTATTCTCTGATTCTCTCCCTTGATTTCCTCCCTTCCTGTTTTGTTAGTGGACCTGCATTGTCCAGTACGGTAGCCTTGAGGCACACATGGCTGTTGACATTTACAGTTATGAACACTGGGTGTAAAATTCAGTTTCTCTTTTACACTTGTCACATTTCAAAGGCTCGGTAGTCACACGGGCAGCTCAACGGTAGTCTGTTTTTTATCATCATAGAAAGTTCTTATCGGACAGTGCTGTAGACATTTCAATGAAGGAGACAGTGGGAGTTTCTCAAAGAACCTCTTGTTCAGATAACCCACAGGACCAACCTCCTCAGCCCCTGCTTTATCGGACTCTTGACAAGATGTGGGGATGGGAAGGAACATAAACATCAGGGATCCTTTCAAACTGATCTCAGCCCCTAATCAGTTCTTACCAGTTGGTTAAGCCAGGTGACAAACCCAATCCCCTTGTGCTGACAGCCATGATAATTAGGCACCTTCTTTGTTCATTATGCTGTCTTTAACCCCAGCATTCTTATGCAGTCCTGCATTTAGTGATCGCTCACTGTGACGGCACACTAATGAAGAAATAAAACACACTCTCCAAGACTCATTCTTCTAGCCAAAGAGACACTCTGCTCCACTGGCTTGTAAAATCAAGTTTTTGTTCACTTGGAGAACGATTAGACCAGGTGAATATAAGGAACATCAGCTAATTTAGCAGGAGACGCCTAGAAGTTCGCACCATCCACACTGCTGAGGACTGAAGAGAATTTAATAAGTAAATTTTACTTGGAGGAGAATTTTTCATGCAAGCTCTGGTTAGGTTGATGTGAAAGGCTTCCAGTGAGAGGTGCTGAGATGTTTCAATGTAAGCATTGTTGGGGTGTTTTCCAGAAAATACATTAATGTGCATAGAAATTTCATGAAAATTGCCTAAGGGTTGGTAGCACCAAAGTCAGGTGGGAGATTCTGCAGTTCTGTCTTGTTCTTGGATGATACTGATGGGTAGATCAAGCATCTTTAGGCAACAAGGTTTTGGATTTCTTCTTTGATGATGGCAGGAATGGGGTATCCTCTCTTTCTTACCTGTAACTTTCAGGCCTGCTCAGCTTCATGGGGACTCTGGAAAGATGTTTCAGGGATTCCTAACATTATCCCTTAATGAAAATTGAATGCTTCATTTCTCCTCCAGGAAGAAACTCCAAACTGGTTTGGGGTAACCCAAGCATTATAACATCTTTTGGGTTTCAGTTTTGTGGTTCTTTTCTTCCAGAGTCCTCCCTGGCTAGTGGCAGAGAATGAAAATGTAAATGCTCACCTCAGACCCCTGTCATAGTCAAGAAAAGCAACAGGCTTCTCTGGCGAGATTGCCAGTCGCTCAGCGCAGTTGCCTCTATATACACACAGGACTCCATTTAGGCTGAGGGAAAAATTTGGAGTCCGTGAATCATTTCTTAGCAAGAATTTTGATGTTATTTTTGCTAAGGAACTTCATGTCCTTTAACGGCAGATACCCAACACCTTTCTTCTCCAGATCTTTTCCCTCTTGCATTTTCCTCTTCCTTTAGTCTAGAATGTAGTCCAGCACTCACCAGTGTTCAGAGGGGTCCACTAATTGCAAGAACTGGAAGACTTTTAATTGCTTAGTCCTTTCGTTGCTTGTTTGATTGTAGTGAAAAAAGTCTTCTTTTCTCCTACTGAGAAGCCAAGGCAATACTATATTGAAGGTAACTTTCTAATTTCCTACTGTATTTCAAAATGTTTAAGAAAAATGCCTTATGAAGGTGGTAATTAACTTTGTAGAACTAAAAAGACCTAGCTGCTGGGCATGCAAGGCAGGTGTATTTTCTGCACTCCGGAGGCTGAGGCAGGAAGATTGCCTTGAGTGCGAGGCCAGCCTGGGCTACATAGTGACTTCAAAGCTGGCCTGAATTACATAGTGAGACCATGTCTCAGGGAAAAATAAATAAATAAATAAGAGAGAAGTAGCTAATTTATTTTGCTACCTTTGCTTAGCACCATTACCAAGACTGGTTTTCCACATTTTTCAGTCAGAAATCTATCCTTTTCTTTTGCTCTTTATTTAACTTGTTTGATGAAACTTAGTAGAGCCTTGTGATCAGGACCACTCGGTAAGCAAGAGGGTCTGATTCTGCATGGCCCACTTGAGGAGCCTTCACACATCAGTCTGCAAATAAACAGCCTTGGAATAATCCCATCAACCATGCCAAAGAGTGATTGATTGATACTCAGACCTGGCCTAAAATATTCCAAAATTACACCTTTTAAGACAGTTTCTACTTGCAGAGCTTAGAGCTAAGGAGGGCAAATTTACCAAGATCTACGAGGAAAGGTCCTGATTTCGAAAAGCTTCCTACAGGTTTAAGTTCTCAAGAAAATAAATTGCTCGGCTCCAAACAGCAAACATCACTTACTTTGTCTTTACATTTGCTTTTCTAATTGAATTTAGTGCGCTACTGTATTTCCTGCAAAAGTGTATTGTTTTAAAATTCCCATTTCAGTTCTATTACTCACAGCCCTCACTCCTAATGCTTTCTGACAGTTATCAACATAATGAACCATAATGAAATGATGAGCAATCTTCAGTGGAAACCCAATGTCGATCCCATTGGTGTTGTGTGACTGTGTTGTTAAAATTTGAATGCAAATTAAAATAACATCGTCCTTAGCTGCTTCCAAGGTCAGAAGAAAAGAGACTTTTTCTTTTTCTTTCCCTTTTTTTTTTTTTTGCTTTAATTTGGGGAATCTCACATCTATTTTCAAACAAGCTCTTCAAGGTGCCCCTGATGTTCACTTCACTTCTCTCCCCCAAAGATTTACATGCTTAACAGTCTGGCTCAGGGATTTGGGGAGGGATGTCTAGAGCGAGACTTTGATGTATAAACCATAGGATAAAAGGCAGCCTTCGGTTTCAAGTAAACTACACTTATTTTTTTTCCACCAGAAAGCATATTTCTTTTTGCTTTGGAGATGCAAGGAGCTAATAGTATGATGGGGGAGGGGTACATTATAGGGTAGGTATGGTTAGTTCTTGTGAAAGACTAGTTACTGAAAGAGTCAGAACAAAGACCCAGATTCCCTGTGTTATTAATGAGAGTTTTTCAAAAGAACCATTGGTTGATCTCTAGCTATTTCATCATCCTCCCATCAATCATTTTTGTGAACACATATGTATTGAAAAGTCTTGAGTCTAAGGCTTCCAGGGGAATTTCTTATTTCATGTCATCTATCAAATTTGCACTGTAATAGTGTAGTTTCATATTACATTCCATTTGTCACAGGACGAAAACCCAAGTTATGACATCAACTCCCCATTGCCGGATTACATGGTCAGTTTTAGTTCAGACATACGGTCCCGCTGCCTGCTATTTAGTTGATAAGCTGGCGAATGTGTCTGTCCCTGGACCATACAGACTGATCAAAGCAGCCAAAGACATTTTGATGATTCAGACGCAGCCTCTTCAATCCGTTTCGTTATTTGCTGGATCCCTTAGAGCTCCGTAATCCAGGGCCTGACGTTAGCCTGTGAGTAAATAAATCACGCCCTTGTTTCTTCCTTTCTGATTGCCTGTTAGCATTTTAACTACTAATAGAGGAAAGTAATTCTTGAGACCCAGCTGCAGGATTCTTTTTTGAAGACAACTAAGTATATAGGACAAAAATCACCAGGTGTGCTATTAATGGAAGACACTAGATGGACTTTGTCCTGGTTCTCTGCGGTTTAGTTGTTTGTGAAATTTAAGAGCATGTTATTTCATAAAGAGCATGTACGACCTCATTAATTCTTTTTTTAAAAAAACAATGCTGTAGCTCCCTTTTCCACTCCAACCTACCTTTCATTTTACAGGGATAAACAGTAAAATGTGGATTAAGTTTGAGGCACACTAATGTGTGCCCAGGCGAAAGGCTTGAATAGTCTGCCAATGCCTTTTAGTGGGGTTATCACAATTTTTTTCCACCACCATGAATAATTAAGAGTGGCTTGTCATCAGCCGAGCCCCATCATTTCTGGATGGCATTTTTGACACTGTTCAGGGAAGTCATACCGTGGTCGTTCACAGCATGCCTCTTTGAAGCAGGATCAATTTACATTTTTCTGAGATCCCCTGGGGTGAGAAACTGGTATCTTCTTTGCTATCAGCATTTTGATTTTCTCTGAGAGTTGACTGTTGCTCCACCTACCATCCAAAACCTAGGGGAAGATGAGCCAGGAGAGAGTCCTGTTGCAGAGATATGACTGTTGCTTTTACCCCTCCTATGATTTCTCACCAGGGAAAGAACCTTTATCAGAATCTCCTATCTACCCGCCTGCATGGAAGATAGCAGCTAGGCAGGGAAGACAAGAGCAGAAGCCAGGATGATACTAGCTCACCATCTGCAGTAAGGCCAGGGGAACTAAGAGAAATGTCACTCTGGAGGGAATTGAGAGTATTGAAAATTTTCAACTTTGTTAAAAAATGAACAAACAAACTCAGAGTTAAGCTTCATCGGGTCCAGTGAATCATTTCTATCTCTGTGAGAAAGATCATTCAGTCTTAAGAGTCAAGATTGCTGATTGAGACTTTGCATATACATATTGACTATGTTAATTTGAATCAGTTAACACTTTTTTCCTTTTTTTTTTTTTTTTTGTTTTTTCTTTTTGGGGGGAAGGATACTGGAGATTGAGTTCAGAGCCTTTGCATGGAGCTACATCCTCAACCTTTTTAAAAAATCGTTTTTTCTTTTTTGAGACAAGGTCTCCCTAAGTCATTATATTGGCCAGGATGCGCACAAACTTTAGATCCTCGTTCCTTAGCCTTCCTGGGAGGAATGAAACTTTTTATCTTAGTGGTCATCAGATTGTGGGTAATTAGTACTTTTCTGTCTGCTTTTATTATGGGGATTGAATTAAAGATAAGGTATGAAAAGTGTTGTGTGAGAAATGTAAATTAATGCTTAATGTAGCTAATTCCCAAACAAAATGGCCAATCTTACTTTCCTTGATCTTTGATATTATAGTATCTTCAGGTATAACTGAGGATTTACCAAGTATCTCAGTTTTAAATCAATCATCTTACTCTGAAGACCTGAAACTTCTAATACACCTAGGAGAGAAAAGGTAGAAAATGCCTGGAAAGGAGAGTAGTAAAATAGAAATAACAGAAAAACAGACAGTGGTTAAAACAGGTTGACTTCTCTGGAAAGCTATGGGCGAGTGATGGATGCATCGAGATGGTTCTGTTTTTTAGTAATGGACAGGCTGGTTTGGCTCTGAGAGTCACTGTTAAAATACACAAACTGCTGTGATAAAAGGTTGTGCACTGTTCATATATCTCAGAAGAGGTGACCCTGAGCGACAGTCTTTATGTAAACTAACCCTGGACACCAAGGGCTGGGAGAAAGCAATTAGTGGTGGCAACATATACAGCTGTCCAGGGGGAAGCAGGGGCTTTATTTCAGAGTCAAAACTTATCCACCCCAACTGTTTACGCTGCCTTGTAATTGTCTTTCAGCTGGAGAGAGATTAACAGCAAAAGCTTATCTGAAGGACTGAAGGGCTTTACAGCTAAGACACTGAAGTATTATTGACAGTCCAGAAGTTGAACATGGTTTATGAAGCCTTATGAAATGGAATTGGAGGCTTGAGTTACTCTTTCCTCAGAAATAATGTCTTGTACTGGTTGCTGTGGTTTTTTTTTAGTGGAGTGATATTTGTGCTTAAGAAATGGATCATTGAAGAGTTATGTTTCTGCCTTTGCTCTTGGTGGATGGTCCTTGCCACATCTAGAATTAATTTCATGACTCGGGCATTGAATTTTAAAATGATAATTAAAAATCAGCCAAGTATTAAAAACTTGCAATAGCTCTGTCACAGAAATCCAGCTTTTTCAATCTTTCTGCCTTAGTTGGAGACTTCGGATTTTTTTTTCCCAACATTTTAGCATGAGATTGATTGCCTTTTCTCTCTTTTTTTTTTTTCTTTAATTTTTAGTCTTTTTCTTTTCACTCAGCTTTTGTGCCATCCGCAAATGTTATGGCAGTGATGCTTCTAATGCAGGGACTGGTTTGAGCTAAGGAATCATCGTTCTTAAATTTATTCAGTCAGTAGCTACTTACTGATCATCTTCCATGTGTCAGGCACTGTGCTAAGACCTGGGAGTATCTTTATAATCTAGAAAAAGCATCTGTGTTCTCCTGGAACTTACGCTGTATTGGGAATCTAAATAATTAACAAATAAATAAGAAAATTTAAGATCTTCCCCGAAAGGAAATTATAAGATGATGTGGCCGGATGAGGTGGGGCAGTGGAAGGGAGCCTTGGAACCTTGCAACTTTAGGAGCAGCAGGATGCAGAGTTTGCAGGGAGGAAGGGACACGCAGCAAGTCCAGAGTACTTGAGTTACACATTTAAAGTCTTGCTAGCAATGTGAGTCTTATTTATTTTTCCTCTGGGTCTTGGGGTCTGCAAGCACTTAAATTCTGGTTGTTATAAGAAATAGAATTTACAGGTTTATGTGGCACATTGTATGTCCTTTTTTATGAAATCCACTTTTCCATCCAAAGATCATAACAGGTTACTATCTTTTGAAGTTTCAGCTGTTTCCTAAAAGATTCAAGTGTATTTTCCCACTAGTAAGTGGTCGGTGGAATACACCAGGAGCTGTTATCCTGGGCTTTCTGTGGGAGGGGTCTTTCCATAGTTGTTCACATTGGACACATTTATGTGTTTATTTAGCTCCTGTGCTAGCTGGTAGTTTTTAAATGACCTTATTAAGGCTCGTGTAGATTTCAGGCTCATGTACAAATTGAGATGTCCAAAAAGGATTGCTTTAAATCCTCATACGACCCACCAAGTATAGTCTCCAAACTATTTGGGAATTAAACTTTAGTATAAAGTATAGGAAGGATGAATTAAAAGTAAGATGTCTGGAATTACTAAAATTTTCATTCATGCTTGGAATATTACCTTTCTTAAATGTCACGGTCACTTAATTTCTTTAGATAGGGTGTGGCTCATTTGCAGGAGTTTTTTTTTCCCCCAGAGAAGAGCACATATATGTTTGACTAAAGAACATTAAGATCCTCTTTGTGATATAAGATAGGATAAGCTGTTTTGTGGTGGCGTATGATATAATAGCCCTTTGCACCTGCTATAATCTGGCTATAGTTTTATTTGGGTTTCATACTGTCGAATTCCTGTCAAGTGAATAAAAGTTGACGTTCCACTAGAAAATAATAATTATCCATTGTAACACCTTTCACCATTACCTGCTGTGTGATGCAGAAAGTATTTCACACCATTGAACAGAATGGATGTTCATTTAATTTATCCACAATGGCAAGAAATGCACTGCGTGTCTCAGTCCAAGCAATGAGAAACTCAGGAAATACGCCACCGTATTTCACGTATTTGATTCCTTCCTTAGTTGATGCAAGTAAAGGTAACTTGGGCTTTTAAAACCAATCCTTGTTACAGATATGTTAATCACAAGATCCTGGACTGAGTTATTTATACAGACTTAGGGCACACTTAATCCCTAGAGTCATGTACAAAACTGTGAGGGTACCACACAGCATCTTACTGGGTCTTGTCTCTTGTTCCGTAGCATTTGCTGGCAAGCTATGTCCTTGAAGGCCAAGTTCAACTGCTGTCTATTTTTGCAAAGTTTCCTTGGAATACAGCCATGCCCATTTGTTGAGGCATTGTCTGCGGCTGCTTAAGGTACAATGGCAGAGTTGAATAGTTGCTATTGAGACCATATGGCCTATAAAGCCTAAGATTTTGCTATCTGGTAATAAAATTTCTTTACAGAGAATGTATGCTGATTGATCCCTGTTCTATTCATAAATTAAAGAGTGTTGCATTTTACTGTTGTTTCTGGTAGTGCAGTTATTATCTGTGTCACTGAATTATATTGGAAATGTTGAGGGCATTCTAAACATGGAAACTTTAAACAGTTTAACATGTGAGCCCCATTCTTGGGGTATGCAGAGAGAGCCCTGCACTTATATGTGAATGCCGTGGGAGACTTATGAATACAATCCAGAATGTAAAGGAAAAATGTTTTCCTCCTTAAGTACACTTCAACATTTGATTAAGTTATATTTCAAAATGTCTTAATTTTGATGATTAAAAATAAAATTAGAGGGGAAAAATCTATAGTTCTCTAGAAGGTAATAAGGAAAATGCCAACCTTCCTTTGGAAATGTTAGAAATAATTTTCTTTGGAGAGAATGTTTTTTCCTAGCTTCATGCCTAAATAAACCACCCCCTGAAATCAAAGTGGAGAAAGCAAAATCGTAATAATCAATTGCAACTTGACAAGGCCTTAACTGATAGAGCCTACATTTTACCGTCCTAGCTGTAGGTGACTGGTTGTTCAATGTATAAAGACAGGACAGAGCAAGTGCCTATCCTTATATCCAATGCATGTATATTCATATTTCTTTCTTCCTTAGACTCTTCCTTTTCCTCTAATCTCCCTGATCCTTCTTTCTACTATCCAGGGAATGATCAGGAAAGAAAAATGTAAAAATGAATCAGAGAATTCTCTGTCTCTCTCTCTGTCTCTCTCAGAGCTAATAACAAATGTTGGATACTCAGTAAATAGTTGTTGAATGAATGAATGAATGAATGAAGGGGTTCCCAGTATCACCCAACAGAAGTAACCAGAAATTTTGGACATAGCTTTCCCTACTAAGAAGAATTTGAATGAAACTACTTATACTCAGATCATCCTTTATAGGCTTAATGCTAATAAAAGTTATGTGAAAACCTGACCAGCACAGATTTAGCTCAGAGAAGCCTGCGTTCATTCACCTATTTCCTAGTACTATAGGTGGGTAGGTATTAAGATGCATTAAAGGACTTTGTTTGTTTCCTATTGATTGATTCATTCATTTATGGAGAAACCCATTAAACATTTATTGAGTTTTTTTTAAGTTGAACACTGGGATAAGATGAAAAGATTAGGTCTCCTGAAGAGTACATAGACCGGGGATAGAAACAGATGTGGAATGGGTATCTAATTAGCAGGGCACTTTTAGGTGTCACAAACAAAGTGGGACATGGAACTAAGGAACTGAAATATGGAGCGATGCTATGATCAGGATTTGCTGCCAGCTTATATTCAGGATGGTAGTGGGTAGATTTGAAAAGCGTAAAACCTTGGTCTTCCAAATTCCTCAAGCTGCCTGATGTAATGTGTTGTCAGTAGCCATGGAGACTGGAAAATTAGACCACTCATACAATTATCTCACTTTGTTGTCTCTCGATGTCTTGTAGGATTGGTTGGAGGAGCCCTGTAGATACCAAAACCCAAGGATGCCCAAGCAGTATTCGCACATAACCTACATCCATCTTCCATTCCCTTAAAATCATCTTCAGGTTACTTATAGTACCTAATTCAATGTAAGTGCTATGTAAATAGTTAGCATGCATTGTTTGGGGAATAATGGCAAGAAAACAATTTGCGCATGGTCAGTACAGATGCAGTTTTTAAAGAAATATTTTTGATGGGTTGGTTGAGTTCATGGGCTTGGAACCCACGGCCACAGAGACTACTGCCCTGTATGTGAAACTGGAAACTTAGTTGCAGGTGGGCGTATTGCTGGTGAGAAAGGCAGCCACTACTATGTCAGAAATTTAATTGCTTCTAAATATCCAGATACAGTTCTGAGGAAAGTGGAAGAGAAAATTATCTAAGAGTTAAGGTTTTTGCCTCTAGATTGTTGATTGAAAGAGCTCATGTCGGAATGCCTGTTTTCTCTTCTTTTTAGCCATTGCTGCAAAACTAATTGTTTTAAGGTGTTACTGTTAATTATAACTCTGAACCCAGTTTGGCTTTGGGCTGCATTCAAATCCATATTTTTTTCTCATTTTCTTCAGAACAGAACATTTTCTTTTCTGGGACAGAAACGGGTTCTCACTATAAATGAGAAACACACTTGTTACACATTTATCATCTTTTAATTGGCAAGAGTTAAAAAAACCACAATCCCAAAAACACAACACAACCTGTACTATGATTTTAATTTGTAAAGCATTGCCCAAAACCCTGGAAATATAATCATCCAGGGTGGACATTTCTTATTTCATGCTCTCCTCTGTCATATGATCTTCTCAGAGTTCAGTTTCTAGGCTGCTAGTCCGTTCTCATATAACCATCATTTTCTATGAGAGCAAAGCATAAAATACATGTGGTACAATTGTCTAAACCACTCATGGCACAGTAGTGAGCATGACCTTGTCCTGTTCTCAGTCTTCCCTCGAGCATTTACCCTCCAGGACTTCTTTAAAAATCACTGCTAAGGTAGAAAGACTGTTCCAGGCCAGCACTTGTTTTTGCACCAAAACCCTGCAGCATCTTTGTGTTTTGTTTTCCACATGGCGCTGTTGTATCTTAGAGTCCTGTGACCACATAGTTTTCTGCTCCATTTCTTCTGTTTAGATGCTGCCGTGCCCCATCCTACTTACTAATTACTGACTTTTTGCTTCTGCCGTGCTTGATTCATTGTGTCACATTTTCCCATGTGAAAGTGGACCGAGAACCTTGGCAAGGAGGTTAATGGATTTCAGAGTCACTCTTATTTAACCTTGGAAGTCACAGAAAAATAAGAACCAGTGGCTGACCCACTTTAACAGCTACGCGGTGGCCAGCATCAGTTGCAGACTGGGGACGGACGTCACCATGGCTGCAAGCATGACAGAATTCGAACAGTCTTGAATGTAGGCACTCGTTTCCTAGCTTCAAACTTCAGCAGGGAATGTGTGTTGGAGTAGAAGGCATTCAGGATGGGAGACATTCCTTTTGGGAATTAGTGAAATTCTGTTACGAATTAGATCGCATGAGCTTTCAGTATTATCAGATCCTCTTTCCGGATCTCATTTCCCTCATTTTTAAAAATGAGGGTATTAGACCAAAGGATTTTAACATCCTATGTGGTTCAAGAGTTATTTATTCTTATTATATTCCAGCCTCTGTACTAAAGACCATAAGTACGATTTTGAAATCTAAACAAAGACGAAATTTATATTTTCTTTCTGAGGACTTTAGTGAGGTAGGCTTTATATTTAACACACATCTTACAACACTTTGTTAAACTTTTTTTTTAAAGGTTTTTCTCTTAAGGTACACAGGATACAGAGCCAATCTTAAGGATAAGAGAAGTTGTTGGTAATTAGTCTCAGGGGACACTGGGAGACCCTGCTTATAAAATAAAGTCTGCAGTTAATCTATATGAAGGGAGAATTTCCCACATGAAATGTTATTACCAAAATGCTTTGCCCCCATTCATCACTGTGAAGTAACTGATACATATGGAATATACATCCTTATTCATAGGCTACCTTCTCCAGTTTTCTCTCATTGAGTACTTTGGAACCGTAAGTGGCATTGTAGTTGACTAGGTAAAGCATCAAGTTCATGCAAGCCCCATTAACTTCTTTTGCCTGGGAGATATGTAAAATTTCTCTCATAGTAGTCCTAAATATTTTAGCAATACTGTAGATATGGTGATTGAGAAATTGCAGATTTTCATTGAAATTTATTTTGACTCTTGACCTGGAAGATCAAAATGGGAAAGAAAGAGCTTGTCAACTGTCACATTGTCTAAATATTTTTCATTAGAGTGTTTTCATTAGAGGGTAGCATATGGCAGAGGGACAGGTGTCTTTGAAACTAACTTAGACCAAGAAAATTCCTTCTTCCTTCTCCCAAAACGATTCTTCTACTTGGCAGCAATTTAGGTCTCAAGTTCTTGGTATACAAAAGGTTTATAGTGTTACCTTTTATTAATACTTTTAAACCAACCATGATGCTATTAGCAATTAGCTGTTGGGTTTCATGATAGTCATCACCATCATTCATATTTTAGACACTCTGACATCAGTTGGAATGGGTGTTTATAAATGGCCCAATACAGCCCTAATCAGTTGAAGGGCAAAGAATGTGTCTGGTCTCCTGAACAGTCCCTTGCCCAGCTCTGAGATCTCAACAGCTGTTATCTTC
>RJWT010039884.1:0-12586 GCA_004365215.1 Cuniculus paca | reverse complement strand
GCAGTGAACATAGGAAACACCTAATGAGTATTTCCCGTAGATGTGTGCTGAGTAACTAAAAATTAAGTCATCCTAAATCTACCTCTTAACTTTATAGCCCTTCAAAACCTTCTTCTTCATTGTGGGTTACTTTTGAATGCTCTGTATTGTCTCTTACATTGTACCAGTCTTCAGAGCCTGTCACTTTAGCCTCTAGGAAGCTTTTGAATCTGTGTGCTTCTCTGTTACTTGACCAGTACTCTTTAATTCCAGCCACTGCTCTCACATGGCTTATCTAGGCATCCCTGTGCTATTACTGGTCTTTCTACTTCTCTTCAGTCTGTCCTGCTTTCCCACCATTTTTTTCCCTCAACACTGGCCTAATATGTGGATGATAAAGATCTAAATTCTTTTGAAAAAAATTTACAAGTCCTTTCAGGATGTAGATCCTGCTTGTTCTATCTCATCTCTTACTGTTGTTCTAAACTGTTTCCAAATGTACTACATGGTGTCTGGCCCAGGACTTTGCCTGTGCTGCTTCCCCTGACTTTTCTTGCGGGTCTTCACTTTTGCCTGCTTTGACTGATACTCAGGCCTAGTTTATCCATCGCCTCCTGGATGTTTTTACTGTTTGGAAGGAGAGCAGCATTGTTTCCCTGTGCTCTTTGGGCATTTGATGATTTCCCATTTTGTGATGATTTCCATGGAGATGTGAACAAGCTCCTGTGGAGTAGGGCCGTGGTGTATTTGTCATTGAATGCTTAATGTCTACATTGAGTCTGCTGTGTTGCACCTTAGTGAATCCTAACAAAATGAAAAATAGATGATGCATTAAAGGGATTATCGGTCACTGATCCTTCCTTCCAGAATTGTCCAAAGCAAAGCTATAAGTTTTATATTTTAAGATTGAATTTTATTATTAGTATACATATAAATTTTAATATTTTCTGTATATATTTATATTTCATTTGCTGCTTTGAGTTAATTTAGCCATCAATCACTTGTTTTTTAAAATAATTTTTGACTTATATTCTTTTAATAACTTTGAGATTTATACCTGCCTCAGGTGGAGGATGCGCTGTCCTATCTTGACCAGGTGAAGCTGCAGTTTGGCAGTCAGCCTCAGGTCTACAATGATTTCCTTGACATAATGAAGGAATTTAAATCTCAGAGGTAAAAGATACATGTGATGTACTTAAGTTTGTGCTTGGGATGTTGATTTTAGAGGGAGAATATAGGTTAGTCTTTATCTATTTACTGTTGCCTTTTGGAGGTTGAATTTTTGGAATCTTGCCTTTACTTTATGTATTCATATATTGGCTTATTGGTGGGAATTACACCACTAATTTTTTCCTCTATTGATAAATTTTTCTTAATGCTTCATCTCAATCAGGGAAGTAGCATTTTTTTTAATGATTTAGGCTACTTGATTTCTTAGTTAATTTAAGATGCCCTGATATTCTGGCATGGTTTACTATTACAAGAGAATGAGTCATCTGAACATTCTAGACATGACCAGTAATTTAACTTCATTTTATTTTATTTTTTGAGACAGGGTCTCGCTGTGTAGTTCAGGCCGGCCTTGAACTCAGCGTGTAGCCCACATCAACCTCGAACTCACAGCAGTCCTCCTGCCTTAGCTACCCAAGTGCCGAGATTGTAGGCGTGCACTACCGTGCTCAACTGACATGCCCTATAATTTTATATTGGTGTGTGAAAGATTGGGTTTTGCTTGGGTATTTTAGTTTTGGTCACCAAATACCTGCTTGATAGAATTGTTACTGTAAGTGTATTTTTTTTTTCTTCAAAATTGTCATCAAGCCCTTTTGAGTCTAAAGCTAAATGACTTGGATTTCAGTTGATCTGTTTTTCTGTTTAGAGAAGACTTAGTGGAAAGTTAATTATTTTCTTCTTAGGGTGTTTGTCAAGCCTGCCATTCATCATTTTTCTTTTTCTTTTTCCTTTTTTTTTTATTAGCATCGACACTCCAGGAGTGATCAGTCGTGTGTCCCAGCTGTTCAAAGGTCACCCTGACCTGATCATGGGCTTCAACACCTTCTTGCCTCCTGGCTACAAAATTGAGGTGCAGACCAATGACATGGTGAACGTGACAACTCCTGGCCAGGTTCATCAGATCCCTACCCATGGCATCCAGCCCCAGCCTCAGCCACCACCCCAACATCCTTCCCAGCCTTCAGCCCAGTCAGCCCCAGCTCCTGCCCAGCCAGCTCCTCAGCCCCCACCTGCCAAAGTCAGCAAGGTGAGCACTTGGACAGTGTCGCATCCTGTGAAATGCGTCCCCTAAAAACCCCTTCCTTTGTGCCCTCTAGAAGGCTGAGGCACACAGGCCAAGAGATTTTATCAGAGAAGATGCAGTCCTCACCTCACTGTCACATGGTTCTTGTTTACACACCACAGATTTCAGATAATCTATTTAAAATAAACAGGCTGGGTGTGGTGCATATCTATAAGGCTGAGGCAGGAAAATTGCCATGAGTTCGAGGCCAGCCTAGGCTACATAGTGAGTTGAAGGCCAGTTCGAACCTAGCTTAAAAAAATCAGTCAGTCTATATCAGTTGGCAACCTGTCCCCAACTTCTCTTTTTAAACCCATGGCTACCCATGGCTTGGTGGTGACTGCATAGAATACTTTAACCCCACGGGTTAAAGAAATGGTCTTGTTTTTGTTTGAGATGTGATTTTGAGGTCAGTTTGGAACCCCAAGGCTTAAGTGATACTCCCACCTCAGCCTCTCAAGTAGCTGGAACTACAGGCATGGGCCTCTGTATCTTACTCAGAAATGGTCACCTTATCATGGGAAAATTAAGCCCTCATGGGCCAGTATTTTGCAACAGTTATTCCTTGACCAGATTAAGTCATCAAGCTAAGAAGAAGATGTTGATTGGTACTGGGAAATCAAACTCAGGACCTCACACTTGCCAGACAGGCCCTGTGCCACTGAGCTATATACTGGCCCCTACTACTGATTTATATTAGCCCTTTTTATTTTTAAATTGGGTTGATTGGTGATAGTGCTGAGGACCAGGGATACTCTACCATTGAGCTACATCCCTGGCTCATTTTAAATTATATTTTGAGACAGTGTCTCACCAAGTTGCCCAGGCTAGCCTTGAACTTGGCCACCCAAGCCTTGGTTAGCCTTCTGAGTAGCTGGCTTGCTCCACCACACCGGGCTGATGGCATGTTCTAGATCTTGAACCCCACTATATTACATAATAGCCACTAGCCACATATGACACTATCTAAATGTAACTCAGACATTCAGTTTTTCATTTGCTCCAGCCTCATGTCAGGTGCTCAGTAAACACATGTGAGAGTGGCTGTTATACAGGATGATGCAAATAAAAAACATTTCCATTATGTCTTGTTGTGCTGGACAGAGCTGGTCTAGAAGACATCTTTATGAGGAGTTATTTCAACAATTGAAGTGTTGTCTATATCATTAAAGATCTACATAGGATGAGTTTTTTTCTATATATACCTGTTGAACTAATAAAAGTTGCACATGAAAAACTCCTGTAATGAGAGATGGTTCCAATTTACAGGTTGTATTTAGAAAATTTGAGACTGAGATACTTGTATCAGAATGTGTGACCCCTTCTGCAGCTCCCCCCATGTCCAGCATGATTAGAGTTGGGCTAAAATGGCTTATCCTGAGTGAATAAAAAAGGGTATTAGTTAACCCGTTATGTTGTTTCTTTTTAGTTGGAACTTAAGTTTCTCTGTAGGCCTGAGGAGAATAAAGACTTTTTTCTTTTTAGCCTTCCCAACTACAAGCACATACTCCAGCCAGTCAGCAGACTCCCCCTGTCCCACCATATGCATCCCCACGGTCTCCACCAGTCCAGCCTCACACACCAGTGACAATCTCGTTGGGAACGGCCCCATCCTTGCAGAACAATCAGCCTGTGGAGTTTAATCATGCCATCAACTATGTTAATAAGATCAAGAACAGATTCCAGGGCCAGCCCGACATCTACAAAGCATTCTTGGAGATTTTGCACACGTATCAGGTATGATGGTTGCCCCTTCAGTGTCTTTCAACCAGGCCACCCTCTGAGGCATGTAGTCTAAGAAACTGAGTAGCCCTTATTATCCCCACTGATTCTCCTTGGGTATTAACCAGTTACAAACTATGATGCCTGTTTGTGAACAATTTTATTTGCCTGACTTGTGTACTCTGTAGCATCCAGTTGAGATTTTAAACTCAGTGGCCAATGAAGTGAATGCCTGTTTTATTATATCTGGACGTTTAGAGTATATAGTTTGTGTAGTCTGGTTAATCTACAGTAGAGGAAGGAGAAAGTTCTGTAGTGTTTTGTGCTTTATCAGGTTATTGGCCTACTGGCCCTTCATGTTTATTGCCCTTATGTTATTTATTTTTTTAAGACTAGGAAAATTTATTGGAGAAAAGGAATGGGGAATAGGATAGCTCTTGAGAGACAGGAATGGTCCCAAATGGATTGACAACGAACCCACCTCAAAGGAAGTTTTATAGATTAAAAACGTAGGTCAAAATTATGATTAACCAATGATTGCAAATATAGTTGTTTAGGTAATGATCCATTGGTAGCAAGGGCATATGAATGACATCATTAACCTAGGTTGATAATCTATATAGTCTTAGTCTTAGTCTTAATGGGTGGGAAATAATAGGAAATCTCAAGGGCAAAATAATCCCTAGCCTCAAGCCTTCATCCCTTAGGGAAGTAGGTAAAACTAGCCTTGTGACTTTAATCTTCAGTTGCATTTCCAGCCACAGTCCTGATGCATTCTTATCTTCTGCACTGATTGCCTCAAGTGTCCAATCCTGTCTGACTGCCTAATATAGTTCTACCTCACTTAGCTGTCTGTAATACTCCCCACTCTTAAAAAGAGGCACCCCTCACTGCAGTTTGGAGAAAAGGTGTGTAGTTTCCATCTAGCTCCTTCAAACTGAGAAGAGTCGGTGTAGGTAGGGGAAATTGCAGTTGTTGGCCTTCTTCAGAGAGCTGATGTAATGGGCCTCAGGTAGAAGTCATGTTGTAGTTTAGCAGCTACGAACTCTTCACAAGGTTGATATGCCTAATTTTAAAAAGAAGTAATTGGCCAACATCATCTTCTCCTTCCTTAACTGAAAAGCCTGCAGTCAAAGTAGTTAACTAAGGACATAGACTTTCTTTAGTGCTGCCTCAAGTAGATAGCATAATACAGAAGTCTCGGACATCCCAGAAATGTTCAATAGTGTGTAATACAAAACAGAAGCCCTCAAATATCCCCTCTCCCTGCTTGTATTTCCTCAGAAAGAGCAGCGAAATGCCAAGGAAGCTGGAGGAAACTATACCCCTGCTTTGACTGAGCAGGAGGTATATGCCCAGGTGGCTCGTCTCTTTAAAAACCAGGAAGATCTGCTGTCAGAGTTTGGACAGTTCCTGCCAGATGCCAACAGTTCTGTGGTAAGCCTCATTTAGAAAAATTACAATATTCAAAATTACGTATTTGACAAGTTGAAAAGCTGTGATCAGAAGGGAACTTTCCTAGATGATTCTTACTGGCTTTGATCAGAGCATTATTCTCATGTGTCTTAATCAGCTGTTAAGCAAAACAACTGCAGAGAAGGTTGATTCTGTGAGAAATGATCACGGAGGCACTGTGAAGAAACCACAGCTGAACAACAAACCGCAGAGACCCAGCCAGAATGGCTGCCAGATCCGCCGGCACTCCGGGACGGGAACCACCCCTCCAGTGAAGGTCAGTGTGGCAGGAACTGCCCAGCTGGGTTCCGAAAGAGTCCTCTGCGGACAGGTACTCAGGGCTGGTCCTATGTGAGTGCACAGCAGTGTGACAGTCAATACTGGGTATTCCTGGCATAGGTCACAGAAACTCCATACACAGCTTCTCAGCTGGCTTTGTAACAAGTCTTAGACTAGCATCTGTTGTCTGGATTATTGTGCTTTTCTGATTTTTTCTTCTCTGTATCATCTTTTTTTGCTATGAACTATCATTCCTTTTCTTTGTTTCCAAGACTTTCTGGGACTTAAGTTTTGCCTCTTCTGTGTTTGATGTTTTAGGTCTGCTTCACACTAAAAAAGAAGATTCACGAGCTTGATAATTGTTTCAGAACTATGTGAATTTTCTCTGGAGCCCTCTTGTGACTCTAGTGCAGATGCTTTGTGAGAGCTGTGTTGGGGCTCTCCTGCTCAAGGTTCTCCATTGGGTTCCACGTTTTATCTGTATCATGGGAATCTCCATGTTTGGACCCTCGGCTGTAGCAAAGAGATCTTAAGCCTCTAATAAGTGACCTGTCACATGCTGCTGCTTGTTACAGTCAGCACTGGTGGACTGCAGAGAGCTAGCTTTTCTCCCTTTGATGCCATGTGGCTGTCATGGGGAGAGGATTAAGTTTGTGTATTACACAAGGAAGTTTTCTGGAGAGTGTAAAGCGGTATGAAATACGAGAGAGGAAAATGTGTACACAATTGAATTAAAGAATTAAAAAGGCTAGTGAAACTTCTTATAGTAAGAGAGGACTTGTGAATAAGTGACTCAAAGGACTGACATTAAGTATTGCCAATATTTTAGAAGGACTTTTTTTTAGTGTTTGTAGTGATTTCTTTGGTAAAGTGTTAAATGGGTAGTAGAAATCAGCTCAGAAGATAGCTCCAATGATTTCCTCCCGCAGTTGATAGCCCACGGGTAGAAACAGTATGTGGGGATTTGGAATCTCCCACATGCTTTCTCCAGGCAGTGTAAGCAAGGGCCATGCTCATAAGAAAGTACACTCTGAGATGGCCAAGGGCAATGTGCTACTTCTCACAAAGTTTGTGTATTTATTCACAGATAGTAACAGATGAACCTTTAAATTTTTGCCTGATAGGGCTATATCATGACCTGTTCATTCCTTTTTAAACATTTGTTCTTTCTTTTTTTTGTAGTACTGTTGATTTAAATCAAGGCCTTAGCACTGAGCTATATACCGCCAGCCCTTTTAAATTTTTTTATTTTGAGATAAGGTCTCACAAAGTTGCTCAGACTGGGCTTAAACTTGTGATTCTCCTGCCTCCGCCTCCCTCCCCGAGCGCTGGGATAGTTACTCCTTTTTTCAGGAAAATAAACTATGCTTTCTCTTTTTAAATTGAAATGTTATTAAAAGTTTGACTTTTGTCCATTCCAGACAGTGTATACTAGGGCTTTTTTTTTTTTTTTTTAAGGTGGGATCAAACTTACAACCTCACACTTGTCAGGCAAGTGCTTGTGCCGCTGAGCTAAATCCCCGACCTCGATACTAGGGCTTTTTCTAAACACCCTTGTCTCCTTTAACCAGTAAGAAAAGAAGGTAGTGGCATTAGATTCCAAGTAAAATTACTTTTAGCTTTAGTGTAAAAAGCAAGGATGTTAATTTTAGAAAGTTTGTCACAATGATACTGTGTTCATTTATCAGCTGTGGTTTCAGTGTTGGGACCATTTGAATCTTGTATGTTTGTATTTTTTGTCTTTTACAGAAGAAACCCAAACTACTCAGCCTAAAGGATTCTTCTATGGCAGATGCTAGCAAGCATGGCGTTGGAACTGAATCATTATTTTTTGATAAGGTGAGTGTTTGTATTTGTTTTCTCCAGTGCCAGGGTGGAACCCAGCGCCTCATACATGTTAGGCAAGTACCCCGCCACTGAACTAAAACCCTTTCTGTTTTCTTACATAGTGGGACCTTTCAGTCTACTGCGACTATTCCCATAACTAAAGAAATTTGTGAAGTAGTTTTGCGGCAAAATACAGCATTTTCTGTGGTGGAATGCATTGTGTTCCTCTTAAAAAAGTTGTTTGGCACATGCTAGTGTAGATACCCATATGTTTACAATGAGCAGTGCTGATGCCTACACCAGTTATTGAGGACTCAGTGGCTTGGGGGAGTGAGCAGCTAGAGATTGAACTCAGGCCCTTGTATGTGCTGTGCATGTTCTGTCACTGAGTTCCTCCCTTACCCCTCAGGATGACTTAGGTGTGTACAGTAGAGAGTTGGTGGGAATTCCAAAAGACAGTTGGTGGGATGTTTTCAAAGATCCTCAAGGGTTTCTAACTGGCAGTCTGAGTGGCTAGTGCTGGTATAAAGTTGTTCTGTTGTATCTTAGTTTGGCTCTTGCTGGGTGGATCTGACCTCATTGGGGTTAACTTGGTGAATATATAAGTATGTGTATGTGGAATATCTGCAGTTTGTTTTAAAATTTAATCCAAGCACTGAGGAGGCTGAGGCAAGAGAATTGCTGAGAGTTTGAGGCCAGCCTGAACTGTATTGTGAAACCCTGTCTCAAAAAGACAAAAAAATTCAGTGATAAAAGAAAGTGATACAAATGAAGCAGAATTTAGGGTAGTATATAGGGTTCATTAGACTTCTGTCCACTTTTGGGTATTTAAAAAGTAATAAAAATTAAACAGCGAACAAACACGGGATTAAAAACATACTCCTTGGTGGCACACACCTGTAATCCCAGCACTCTGGAGGCTGAGGCAGAAGGATCATTGCAAGTTTGAGACCAGCCTGGGCTGCAAAGTGAGCTCAAGGCTAGACTGAACTGCATAGTGAGATTCTGTCTCAAAAAAAATAAAACATATTCTTTCGTCTTTGTCTTTAAAAGTCCACATTCCATGCATTGTCTACAGATAGATAGTTATTTATAAAAGAATACAAAGGTCCAGAGTCGGCTTATTGATAAATCATGTGGTTCAATGGTAGTCTGCAGTGTCCACTGACGGACCATAGTGCTATTTACTTTTGGGACTGAAATTTCATGTTGATTAGTTGGTTTCTCTTTCTCTGTGCCACTAAATACTTTCAGGTTTGGGGCTATCAAAATGTTCAGTGTTTTAAATAGCATGAGGAAAAGGATCAGGTCAGGAGATAGAAGTATCTTTTTTTTTTTTTTTTTTTTGCTGCACCAGGGATCGAACTCATGACCTCGCACTTGCCAGGCAGGCACTTAGGTCACTGAGCTAAATCCCCAGCCCCTGTCTTTTTGAGACAGGGTCTCGCTATGCCGTTCAAACTGGCCTTGAGCTCACTTTGTAGCCCAGGCTGGTCTCGAACTTGCAATGATCCTTCTGCCTCAGCCTCCCGAGTGCTGGCATTACAGGCGGGCGCCACTAGGCCCAGCAAAGTATCTTATTTTAAAAGCTCACCATTCAAGATTAACTCATTTGAAAGCCATTGACACAGATTCTCGATGTTGACAATGATTCTTGCTGCAGACACCTATTAGGAAGGGCAGCAAAAGCTTGGGCAGCTCTGACATGGTATGGAGCAGCAAGCATGTAGGAAGACTATCCAAGATCTCACTTCTACATTTTTTATTATGGGAAATTTCAGACATACTAAAGCTGAAGAGAACTATGAAATGATCCCTCGTGTGTACCTATCATTCACCTTCAGCTGTTCCCAGCTCTTCAATGTACTTGTTTATATTTTCACCCTAGTTTATTTGTAAACAAGTTCTAGATAACTTTTTATCCGTAAATTTTCTTTGTTTTCTGTTTATTCGAGACATTATTCCTATGTAATGCAGGCTGGGCTTGAGCTTGCTTACGTAGCCCAGGCTGGCCTCAAACTCAGTGATCTTCCTGCCTTGGCCTCCTGAGCACTGGGCCTACAGGTATATGCTACTACACCTGACATCCATAATTTTTTTTTCATAAATATTTAAAGTTTCCTCGTAATATGATTTTTTCAAACATAATCATTATCACATCTTAGGAGACTAAGCATCAATCAAATAGCAGATCAAATTTCCCCAATTTTTAAAAAGTTATCGAGGATCTTGATTCCCCATGTAACCATTTGTTTTTGAGACTAAGTCTTGCTATGCTAGGTGAGGCAGTCCTCCTGCCTTAGCCTCCCAAGTGCTGGGATTATAGGCGTGTGCCACCATGCCTGGCTGTGTAACCATTTTTCTTTCTGTTTCTCTGTAAGGTCCGAAAGGCTCTTCGGAGTGCAGAGGCCTATGAAAATTTCCTGCGCTGTCTTGTTATCTTTAACCAGGAGGTGATCTCTCGGGCCGAGCTTGTACAGCTAGTTTCTCCTTTTCTAGGGTAAGTGAAGCAAGGGGCTGAGCCCCTAGTTCTTCGGGGATGGAAGTGAGGTGGAGATTGATTTGTGAGAGCATGTGCTAGGCAAAGCTAAGTTAATCGAGGTGAGTCAGTTGATTCAAGTGTCGGTGTCAAGAGTCTTGAGAAGTCTTCTAGTCTAACTCTAGAGATGAGAAAATAGACAGAAAGTATTGGAGAATCAGTTGACTCATGACCAAAGCCTGGTAGTCTCCTATTCCTCTGATCGGTGCTGGGTGTTAATGGAGGAGTCTGTCCCGGGGTTCTAGAATCTTAACTATATTTGACAATTTAAGAATTGTGTGAACACTGAAGCCACATTCTTAGTCTAAAGAAGTCTAAAGAATAAGACTCTGGTTGTTATGTACTATAGTTTGAGTGCAACTCTTCCACCACTACCTTTAGTGATCTGAGAGCATTCTTTAAGGAAAAGGGATCCTTGTTTCTTAGGTAGAAACCTTGTTTCTTAGGTTGGAGATCACTGTCCTTGGAATTTGTCCTTGGTATCAGAATTCTGACCCAGCACTGAGTGATGGTAGATACACCTCAAAATAGCTATATCCATCTCTGATGACTTACTAGTTTTTGGTTGATTCTCCAGGAAATTCCCTGAGTTGTTTAATTGGTTTAAAAACTTTCTGGGCTATAAGGAGTCTGTGCATTTGGAAACCTTTCCAAAGGAACGAGCTACAGAGGGCATTGCCATGGAGATAGATTACGCTTCTTGTAAAAGACTGGGCTCCAGCTATCGAGCCCTGCCCAAAAGTTACCAGCAGCCCAAGTGTACGGGAAGGACTCCACTCTGTAAAGAGGTAAGCAGCAGCCCTGCATCCATAGTATTCTCTCAGAGGAAGTGGCGGTGCTGAATTTGGGAAATTTATATGAATGACAAAATCAGGAACCTTTTCTGTCCTTGTTTTTGGGTGTTTGTTTGTTTGTTTGTTTGTTTTGAGACAGGTCTTATTGTGTAGTCCAGGCTGGCCTTGAACTTAGAGCAGTCCTGTGTCAGCCTCCTGAGTGCTGGGATTATAGGCATGCACCACTCTGCCTGGCTTCTGTCCTTGTTAAAAAGCTTTTACACTTAGATTCAGAACACTTAGCTTACTAATATTTTATGATAAACTTGCTAAAGGTGGAGTTCATGAAATCATACTACCTGTTTGTTCCCTTCCCTAGAGTTTTGTCCTTTTTTTTTTTTTTTTTGAGTCTGTTTGACTGCTTTTTTAGGCTATTGTTTCAATCTATGTTTCTACCCAAAGGTTTTGAATGACACCTGGGTTTCCTTTCCATCATGGTCTGAGGATTCCACATTTGTTAGTTCCAAGAAGACTCAGTATGAAGAACATATTTATCGTTGTGAAGATGAACGCTTTGAGGTACACAGCACTTTGTCATTGAAGTGTGGGGAAATGGGAGGTGCTGAATGAAAGAGCATTTTAAATACTCTCTGTGAGGCTTGGCATTTTTTACCAAGCAAAGAACCAGAGGCTCCCATTCTCCAGGGCTAAATGCTTGTTGCAGTGTTTACTATCCCTTGTGGATTTGTTAAGTAATATTAGTAAAATGTGGCAAATGTGACTTACCTAAGCCACTTTAGCTCTGAAATCATCCACTGATGCCTGAACAACAATGCATTTGGTTTTGAATGGCATTTTAAGATTTTTTGTTTTTTTAGTCAAAATCTTGCTATGGCTATGTAGCCCAGGTTGGCCTCAAACTCATGGCGAGCCTCATGAGTGCTGGGATTACAGGTGTGCATGCAGCTTGTTGCCCTCTGAAGCAGTTCTGGAAGTCCTCTTTCATGAATCTTTAGGTGCACTATTGTGGTGGCCTGGATGTCCTGAATCTGTTCAAAGTGTTCAACCTTTCGGCTTCGGGGAAGAGCCAGAAGTCACACAGTGCCAGGTCCAGTGAATAAGGCGGATGAGGATGCAACAACGTGTCTTTATGAGGCCGCCTTTGCATTGGATGGCACTCTGCAGCAGCGCTCACCTATTTTTTGATCACACCTCATAATAAAGAGGGCTTCCAGAACTCTTCAGGAAGTGGCAGGAATGGTGGAATAACTGTTCAAAGTGAAGGGTAGTATTTTGAGGGAAATTAATGGCAATGACTTTTATTGTAATAAATTTTAAAAAATAGTTTAAACTTTTATTCATAACCATTGGTAGCTCAGTACAGCAAAACTACTGTCAATTCATCTTTTGAGATTTGTTTTTAGATTTTTCTTTTCTGTATTTTGGGACAGGGTCTTACTATGTAGTTCAGGCTGGCCACAGACTTGCAGTCCTCTTACCTCAGCCTCTTTAGTGCTGGGACTACATGCATGCACCATCATGCCCCACAAGGCATTGTTTTGATTATTACTTGAAATAAACTGTGGATATTTAGAAAAATCAAGGAAAGATACCAGTAAAATGGCTTCCTGTTGGGCCCCTCTGCCTCATCAGTAACCCACAGCAGAGCATACTGTGGTGGTGGTGACAGGAGTGACAATGCTATTCCATCTTTAT
>RJWT010039883.1:0-12780 GCA_004365215.1 Cuniculus paca | reverse complement strand
ACTAAATCTGCTGGAAAACAAAGTAGGTAGAAATCTTGAAAACATAGGAGTAGGTGGAGAATTCATGAACAAAAGTCAAACTGCACGGGAAACACTTCCCAGAATCAACAATTGGGATCTTGTCTTGTTAAAAAGTTTTTGCATGTCAAAAGAAATCTCCAACAGAGTGAAAAGAAAACCCACAAATTGGGAAAAAATTTTAGTCAACTGCCCTTCAGACAAAGGTCTTCTATCTAGAACACATAAAGAATTAAAAAATATCAGGCCCTCGAAATTCAAAGACCCAATCCAGAAATGGGCATCTGAGATGAAAACACACTTCTCAGCTGAAGAAATATGAATGGCAAATAAATACATGAAAAAATGTTCAGTATCATTGGTCATTAGAGAAATGCAAATTAAAGCAACTCTGAGATTTCATCTCACTCCAGAAAGAATGGCCAAGATCAAGAAAACCACCAACAATAAATGCTGGAGAGGCTGTGGGGAAAAAGGAACCCTTCTCCACTTTTGGTGGTAGTGCAGACTGGTGCAACCACTGTGGAGGTCAGTCTGGAGGTTTCTCAAAAAGCTAGGACTGGAAGTCCCATTTAACCCAGCTATTCCGCTTCTGGGCATATTCCCAGAAGAAGTGAAATCATCTTACCACAGCGATATATGTGCACCCATGTTTATAGCAGCACAATTTGTAATAGCCAAATCTTGGAAACAACCCAAATGCCCATCAATTGAGGAATGGATAAAGAAGATGTGGTACTTTTATACAATGGAGTACTATTCAGCTATAAAAAATGATCACATCGAGGCTTTTATAGGTAAATGGATGCGACTTGAGACCATACTCATAAGTGAAATAAACCAAACACTCATGTGTAAACACCGCACTGTCTCCCTAGTGTAAGAAACTGAAAGACTCAATAAGATACAAAATTCCCCATAAATATGGAGAAATGGTTCTGAAATTCAATGGTGCTTTTATTCTTTGATTTGATTGGTTTAAGTCCCTTTCCTATTTGAAGGCAATATTTGAGAAGATAGGAACAGCTCTTTTGAAAAATGAGACACTACGGTAGCCATTGCTGGTTTCTTGTTGTCCGACTTAATGCTCTTTTGTTTTATCTGGTTTTATATTACTTTGTTTTGTTTGAGTTTATTGTCTGTAAATGTATGAACAACCATTTTGAAGAAAGCAAGAGACACTAGGGTAACCATTGTTAATCTTCTGTTGCTATGTTTTGAAAACCTGTATAGATTGCAGTGTTCTGTTTTGAATGTTTGACTCTATTCTGTTTTCTTTTGCTTTGTTTTGTTTTGTTTTGTTTTGTTCTATTCTCTTTAAAATAAAAAAAAAAGAAAATGTGTTACTTATACATGGTGGAATACTACTCTGCCATAAAGATAAACATGAGTCATTTGTGGGAAAATGGATGTACTGTGAGACCATAATGTTAAATGAAATAAATCAGACACACAGCTTAAAGACCTCATGATTTCTCTTATATAAGAAACCCAAATTATAAATAAAGAACAAGGTAAAAGATAGATAACAGGAAGTAAAGGAGATAGTTTGTTCTCAAATGAGTAGAGGATCAAGAGGAGGTTGGGGGTGGAGAGGGAAGAGGGGAATGGTATGTAAAAGAGAATTAAGATGGGATGTGTACATGTACCAACTCCCCATGAGGAATGTAATCATTTTATACTGCAAAATGTATTAATAAAAACTAAAAAAAATATAATTTCATCAGTTGCACAAATTTTCTGCTGTGGCACGGGATACAGGTAGCGGGAGAGGCTATATCGAGTGGGGTGGCAAATATGAGAACTCTCTGCCTCTTCCCCTCAGTTTTGCTGTTAACCTAAAACTACTTCAAAAAATAAAGTTTATTACTCAAAGAAGAGTGGTCACTTCAAAATCCATGAGTCAAAATCTGTAGCCCAGCCTGGCTCAAGGACACCCACATAGTGTCCTTCTGCCTCCTGGCTTCGCCTTTCCTGTCATCCCTGCCTCTTATCATCATCAGGCGCCCACAGCAAAACTGCCTCAGGAGAAGGTGCTTCTTCAAGCACTCCACCAAGGCAGCAGGCCCGCCCCACCTCCACCCCAGTCTCCCGGCCTGGTTTTGCTTCATAGCGGTCATCACTACTTTACATTCATGCTATACATTTTCTTTCTTCATTCGTGGTTCCTCTTATCCCACAGAATAAATTTCAAGAAGGAAGAGGCCTGATGTTGCCTGATGCTGTATCCCCAGTGCCTAGCATTCAGTAAGTCTTCAATACATGTTTGGCTGAATGAGTGAATTTCTGTAGAGTAGATTCTTCTTAGGGAATTTCTCTACAGATGCCTGTCCAGCTGCACAGAGAACTTGTCAAAGGAGAGACAAGTCCATTTTGACCTTTTGAGGTCTGGCCCCACTCGCCCAGAACCAGGCTCCTTTCTCGGTTCACTTCGGTGCTCCTCAGAGCCAGCTTTCAGTCCCTGGTGAGGACTGTTCTTTCTCTCTATGGTACCTTTGCACGTACTCTTCTCTGACAGACAGTTCTGTCTCGCACTGCACTTTCACTTACCTTTCCTATTTTTTCTCAAGAGTCCTTCTCTGGGGAAGCTTCCCTGACTGCCCAGTTTAGGTCAGATCCCATGTGATGTGCCTTCAGAAGGCCACATTCCTTTCCCTTTGTAGTTACGTATTTGCATACACACTGGGGTTGTGTGATCAGTGCTTTTATCCGCAGAGTAAGTTCACGAAGGCAGAGATCAGGTTTTAGAGACAGCTGTGTTCCCTTCCCATGACACAGTGATGAGTACACATCAGATTCTCAATTCGTAAATGACCGTGACAAATTCTTCTGTTCCCAAACAGGTCCCATAAGCATATTCACAGAATATGAAAAAATGACCCATCAGTCCATCACTGACCAAGTTCTCAGGTTGGAGAGAACAAGGAGCCCTCCGGTGGCTGATGAGTCCCACCTTGTCTGGTCCCACAGCAGGTTCTATATGCACAAATACTAGAAAAAGAGAAGACAAGGCTCTTGGGCTTTGAGGCGTTGGTGGTTGTGTTGGGGGCAATCACTTGCTCCTGTCACTAGCCACAAAGGTAAGATACTACTTTTCAGATTAATGTGTTTTTTCTCAAATATCTGAACTTAATTGATTGTAAAAAGTAATTTTTGATTAAACTTAAAAAAGAGAAACAGAATCACACCCAGTTTCTAAGATGGTGTTATCTTTCCTGCATTTGTGGCTTATTTTAACATTGGTAGTAATACCTCACTGTCTACGAAATGCTTGATGTAAATATTTCATCTGACAAAGTGATTATTTCTGTAAGATGTGCCTTTAAACAATTTATTTTTAAAAGTTTGTTGACTGTTTTATAAGAAAAACAGTGTGTAATAGTCTTTCATCAGCCCCCAAAATGGCCGGGGCAAAACTGTGGACACAGGAATTCACTTTCGTTCATTTAACTCCTTTTTGCTCACCGCAGGCAGGTCACCTACATGTGACTCCAGTCTCTGTCACCTGTGGGCAGACTCATCTGCCACCTGCAAATACACATCTCTCTGAAAGTGAACTGCAGCCAGCACACATAGACACCTGCCAAATGATCAATACCCAAGCCCTTGGTTGCCAACTGTGTCACTGCCTATATTTTTGGAAAAGCATTAAAAAAATCCTCTGTCATCTGAAGTTTGATGCAAATGGTAGGCAATTACCTACTTTCTCCATTCCTTCCTTTCCTGTTTTATTAAAACCTTTTGCTCAGTCATATAATCTCCTTTTAGTTTCCTGGATACCAACTGTTTTGTATCAGAATTCAAAAATACAGATTTTCTGTTTACTGTTTTTAAATGAGATTTGATGATATCCAAGGGCATATATACCCAGTTTCACAATAAAAGGAAAAGGAAAATATAACATTCACCTTATTGAAATATGACATGTGGCAAATTGGACTGGAATGCGCTTTTCTGAGGGAGACACTTTGTGGCTCATGCTCATTTCGCATCCTTTAGAGTAGACTATCCCCAAACAACAACTGATGACTTACATTCTCTGAATATGCACTTCCCTAAAAAAGGATAAAGTTGCTGACTGCAGATATGAGCATAACTTTTTATTTTAAAAATAATACATTCAGACAAATATATTTAAGAATATGAAATATACCACAGCAGAGTAGGGTGTGGTGGCACACACCTGCAATCCCAGCACTCAGGAGGCTGAGGCAGGAGGATTGCTGTGGGTTCGAGGCCAGCCTGAGCTACAAAGTGAGTTCAAGGCTAGCCCAAACCATACAGTGAAACCCTGCTTCAAAAAACACCAAAAAGACCAAAAACAAACAAAAAAAAAAAGAAAAGAAAGAAAAAAGAAAGAAAGAAATATACCACAGCAAACTACTGCTTTGGAATACACTACAGAAAGCACCTCCTTCTCTTTCTTTTAATGAGGCTACCCTTAGTGTGAGATATATTGAAATGCAGTCCTGTGCGTTTTTGATTCATTTATGTACTTACTCTTGCCTCTGATTATTTGCTGGTAAGGTGCCTTAAAAATCCATTAGAGACATACAGTGAACACTGTATTAGAAGAACTGACCATTTTAAGGTTTTGGATGACTTATTTCATTTACAAACTGAACTACCCCTTCTAGATCTTCACACAAAATAGCCTAAAAGTGTCTATATGCACACCAATTTTATTTTGTGCTATTTTCTGGTTAGATGAATATTTATCTCACCTGCAGATAAATATCAGTAACTGAAGATAAGGCAAACATTGTAACGGACATTTTCTCCACTTATTTGTTCATGTGAACCCAAACTTTCTTTTTAATTTTATGGAGGAGTTCTTAAAAATAATATTAATGAGTAATAAGATTATCTGATATCCACCCTCTCTTGTGACTTTGTAACATGGTAAGCTGTGGATTAACTGGGTAACACCTTTATCAGTGTTTGTGGTCATACGTCTGAACCTTGCTCCTACTCTTGCCTGAGAACATACAAGGGCAGTAATCTGATGCTATCTCATTGCATGAATTTGGGGAGGACCTTTTCAAAAGAAGCTGTATGTCTGTCTTTAACCATGGCCTTTGGATGTCTCTCATGTGTCCCTGCAGATGACTGGAACCAGAAAGTGTGTGCCAGGAAAGAGTAAAGAGGAAAACTCAGCTCCCATGATGTCTGCTTCTTTCAACTGAAATTCATTCTTTGGAAAAATAGAAATTCCAAAGTACCAAGAAAAAAAATCTATAGGAAACTGTTCTCTAAGAAGTGTTCTTCAAGAAGGCCCAGTGAATCATCTCAAGGAAATGAGACACCAGGGAAAGGAACATTTTCTTATTTGCTCTTTTATCTTCCCAAATTCTATTTTAAAAAAGTTTTCAAATTCTTCTCTACCTCCAAATATTGTAACTCCCTTCATGGAGAAATTGTCTTAATCCCGTGGTTAAACTAACCCATTAAAAATGTTTTGAAAACCTCCCCCAGAGCCGTTAAATGTGTGACCATTATTCTCATGCTCCAAGATTGAACCAGAAGGGTGTAGGAAACGGTGCTGGCACTGCTGCTTGGTCACCCCAGTACCGAGGACAGATTTAACTACATACAAATCTTCAATCATGGAGCTTCATTTGTAATTAAGAATGGAAACCCTTCTTGATGTTTACAGTGTACTGTATCTTATTGGAAGAAAACTCCTCTCATGTGGGTCGATCAGAGAAAGGTCTGACTCACAAGCTTAGAAGTTAGCTTTCTGCAAGTGAGGCTTCTTGATATGCTGTACAGATGGGAAGTATTTTCACCCAATCAAGAGATACTTCAAAGCAAACTAAAGTAACATTGATGGGTTCTTAGAAGATTTTATATCATCCTTTATAGAATTCCAGCGATGGGCCAGATTTTCAAAGGTTTACTTTCATATCGTTTTTTAACCTCTATTCTTTTTTGTTCATGTGAATGAGTACCAATGACTCAAGTTTTTAAAATGCCCCTTGGCCGATGAACTTGACTCTTGTGCATAAATACAAGTGATGTTAGACCATTGCTCTGCATATGAATATGTAACTTTCAGTGGTTGGTAATTGTGAACCAGAAAGGTAGGACTGCCTGGCTCAGGAATGAGGTACTGACCTAGGACTAACAGGTTCTTTTATACCCAAAATGACACTTCTGACCCAACTTCAGTAAGACGTTGGGTTTGATATTTTTTTCAGATATGATGATAAATTTGCACTGGTCCATTTGCACTCCTTCACCTGTCCCTGCCATGATCAATATCAGGCAATAATAGATGGCTCGCTGGGGTTAAGAAAGTTATTTGTGACCTTGATTCACCTCATACAGAATTGTGCTATACCATGACTGGTAAGGTTCCAATTCTTTTGATACCATTTGTTACAGAAGTATTAGGTAGTATATGAAACTGATGTTTTTATAGGCCAAAAGAATTGAATATAAGTTTCTGAAAAACAAATCAATCTAATGCCAAAGGAATTTTTTAAAGGGTTGTTTCTTCATGTTCTTAGAGTAACGTCAATCCAAAATTTTTCTTGTCTGTTGCTTCCTCCTGGCTGTTTGTCTTTTAAACTTTATATATTGCAGAAGTAGGTTTTTTGTTTCTCTTTGTTTCTCAATTGCATAATTCATCAAGAGAGATCAAATGTATTTCTTTTACACCAATAACACACTCAGTATAACACAATTTCTAAGCCCAAATCTTTCTTTAATAAGTTTTTAAGGAAAGAAATGTAATATAGTTGTGCTGAGTGATCTTATGACAAGCAAAACTGTGTCAGTCAGATGACTGCTGGCGTTCACCAAATAGTACACACAATCTCTGAGATAATGACTGCATGTCCCCTGCAATCAGTCTGAGTCCTTTCTTGTGGATATATTAACAGTAAGTCATATAAATCTTCCATCCCTAACACATATCCCTATGCAAAGAATTTCCCAGGAAATTGCAGAAGTATGAATGAATTCCAAAATGTCAACTTAAAAAATATATACTCAGTTCCAGGTCATCCCTGATAGGAAACATCACTAACAAAGGAAAATACTTTGTTTTAAAGTAAAGATGATGGATTCATGCAATATTTTGGAAAAAAGCACCAAGTCATTTAGTTGTGTCCCTAACTAATTTTAACTCCTCAAATAATTCAAGGCAATAAGAAGTATGTGTTATTGACAACTAGATGCTTGAAATAATTCTGCAGGATTTCCTCTGCTTTTCCACAAAATTAAAACTGACTGTACAGTAAAACTTTCATACTTCAGGCAAAACTGAAACACACAAACACACATCTATTTCTGGTAATGGAAAAATGTATCTTTAGATTTCCTGCTATAGATTCTCTGTCAAACTGGGAAACTGGTTTCAGTTCTTTACATTAAATTCTCCAACCTGCACATTAGATATATAGCAAAACATACAACTGTGAAAAGTTTACTTTGATTGAGGTTTATTTGAGGTATTCCTATGCTCTGGGAATTATCTAAACCTTCATTATCTAAAACTTAAATTTGGATATGGAGCGATATAACTTTTGTTGTCAATATTCTTTTTTTTTTTTTTTTTTTTGAGACAGGGTCTTGCTATGCAGTTCAAGCTGCCTCAAACTCAGTTTCTAGCCCAGGCTGGTCTCAAACTTGCAACGATTCTCCTGCCTCAGCCTCCCGAGTACTGGGGTTACAGGTGTGCACCACTAGGCCCGGCTATTGTTGCTACTTTAAAAGAGTTTTAAGAAGCTCATCAAATTATTGCAAACACTTTTGAAAGTGTCAGATTCTGCAAGAACATGCTCTTACCAAATGCTTGAGCCCTTTCCCCCTTTATTAGCTCACCAATACACCCTTTCTTCTGATTTGAAGTGTGAAAAGGAATGGAAAGTGGAGTATGAGAAATAGGACCCTTCTAGCACCTAACCTGGGAGTCAGCAGCTTGGTGAATTTGATTTGGAGCCCTGTCCTTTAGCTGTATTTCTTTCTGGAGGTTGAACTGTCTGGCTTTTTCTGTGAGGTTGTAGCCTCTGAGAAGGTGGCATGTCCTATCAGAATGCCAAGACCTTTTCCACAAAATATAAAAGTGAACTGGGAAATTTAATAATCACAGTAAAAAATATTTTCAAAAATTAAAATGATGTGGCACACGGTGCATATGCCTGCAATTCCAGTGTCTTGGAGGCTGAGGCAGGAGTATTGTTGTGAGTTTGAGGTCAGCCTGGACTATGTAGTGAGTTCAAGACTGGGCTACTTAGCAAGACCCTGTCTCAAGTAAATAAATAAGTAAATTTTAAAAAACAGGAAAAGCCAACCAAACAAATAAAAAATGAAAACGATTTGTGATGAACAACATATCAAAACTGTGATTAGACTCACATTAGTTATTCCCCTTTTCCCTAATTATTTCTTATTCCTAAGAGTTGGGTATGGCTTGAAAGGCACTGTTACTGATCCTGTCATTACTTAAAAGTTTACTCTGTGTTTTTCATTGTTGATGTTTGTTTGTTGGTTGGTGCGACCTTAAACTGTGGTCCTAAGGAGGTCTGGTCTCTGGCACTCTTGTTGTGACCTTGCCCTTCGTTTTCTGCCTGGCTCACATTCTCACTGGCTCCTGACCTTCTGACTGGTTTTACAGCTTTCTTTCTGTGCTCTAATACCGAGGTGAAGGATTGCGTCTTCTGTCTAAATCTTGAGTACCTTAGGGCACAGTACTTGGGATCCAAGTAGCTGAGTGAAAGAACACTCTCTTGGAGCTGCTGCTTAGGGCTGCGTCAGGCTTTCCCACGCAATTACATCGGTACAAATGTCGCTGGCTGGACCCCACCCCAGAGCCTGCCGCAAAGGTACAGATTTCTCTCCGGGATTTTTATGAACACTGGAGACATGAAACCAAAAATGTGTCAGGAAAGTTTGCAAAAATCAGACAGCCAGGGAATTTAGACACTTCTAAGTAGGCTCAAAGGGAAATAACAAGTTGATTAAGTATACTAAAGGAAAATAAAATAATGGAAACTGTTTTCAAGATGATCTGTCATGCAAAAGACCTATAAAAGGATATGGTAATTTCTCAATTTGGGGTTTTGTACTTGTTTTTCAGTGACATCTGAGATTTCTCAAGTTTGAGGGGTCGGAAGCACTTACCTTCAATGGTGCACTGATCAGGAATTGGGATCTTCTTCATGATTTCCATGGTGTATGCTTTCACTTTACTGAGGTTTTCCTTTAGATGCAAGTAGAGCTTATCTTGATATTCTACAGGATTTGTGGTTTTCTCTGGAGTTTCTCTCTGGAAGTTTTCTTTAATAGTTTCTTCAACATTTCCTGATTCTATATGTGCAATACTTGGGTGTGAAGATGACGAATTGCTCAGCTGTGCTCCGTGGGTGTCTGTCTTAAGGGGCAATTTGTCACTTCCGGGGCTGAGTGGGTCTATGTCTGAAAGAGAGACACTGACTGGTATTCCTGTGCTCTCTTCATCTTCCCCACAATCTGAACTCACACCCTTCGTGAGCACAGTATGCAAAGCCAAACTTTTTGACCTATAACACAAAAAAGGGTAAGTTAAAATGGTTAAAGGAGTTGAATTACCATTCACTGGCAAGGAAAAGAATAATGCCGCTGGGACGTGAATAATACTAGGGCACTCTTCTGGAGCGTGAAAATGTTAACAGGTTGATAAAACATAGACCACCAAATTATGTAATAAACCAAAACTTTGAAAAATCCAGGTCGCCTCCAAAATCAAAGGTCAAAAAATTGATTTCATGTCAGAACTGGCTGTGAAATAGTGGACTTGCATAGTTGTATTCTTTCCCTATCTTTGTTTCTAATTTTTAGAAATTAGGGATCAAGAGAAGATACTGACAGTCATTCTCAATATTGGCATACCTATGTTCCAAAAGTGTTTTAAAAAAATAAGCTGTAGGTTTGTCTTCGATTCGTATTTCCCATTTAAAATAGTGACCTTCTTTGGATAATAGGAGCAATGTGACTATTTTATTCGTGAAAGGATGGAACTGTAGGTGGCCCTACATAACAGATATGTATAAGAAGCACCTCTAAAAATATGGTAGTAAAACCAATTACAAACATGAAGTGCATACTTTAAAAAACTAACCGAACAAAATTTATACCTGTTAAATCGAATGTTTTTTCTTTCTTCCTTGGAAACATGGCCTAAGCTATATCTTCTGATAGATCCAGGGGTATTGCTCTCAGCATTTATTTTGTCTTCAAAAGCCTGGATTTTAACTTGGAGCTTTTCATGATCTTCATTTTTAGCTACTGTGACGTTGACTTCTAGTTTCTCAGTGCTGGTTTTTCTCCTAAATGAACAGAAATAATTGCATTAGATAATAGGCTTATATGCCCTTTGGAACAGTCATACTATCCATTTAACTATTTCTTACTCAGAACTGAAACTTTGCTAAGAAATTTTTGTTAGTCATTTAACAAGTATTTATTGAATATCTCCTACATAGATATATATGCATCTTTGAAATTGCTTCTATATCTACTCTGCCAGAAGTTTAGAAACACTGGGGTTTATGTCAGCTTTTTTTTATTAGAAATAGTTTTTGAAGATTTCAGAGAATAAAATGCAGTTTTTATAGGCATCTATCATATTCTTATTTAGAAACTCTTTAAAAATATGGCTTTTATATGAAATTCATGCCAGGCATTTTAAAGAAAATTTCTATGTGCTGGTATGTTTGTATTACAACTGACAGAAGAAGAACATTTCATCAGGACTCTAAGTGTATGCATTGTTAATTTATAGAAATCAATGCAGCCCTTTCACCTTCAAAGCAAGCAAAATCTTTCTGAATTCTAAAATGTTGGAAAAAGGCATTTTTCCAAGAAAGATATTAATAGTTCCATTAATAGTTCCAAATATCTTTATAAAACAGTTTATATACCACTCTGTGAGTCATTAAAATGACCTTCTTTCAGGCAGGGGCCATGTGTGATGTAATTTTGGAACCCCCCCGTAGGGGTCACATTGCCCTAGATAGAGTAAAAACCTATGGAAAACCTAGAAATAGCTCTGTGATGCTCACTGAGTGGTGAATGATTACAGGAAAACAGCATGCATTTGCTTTTTCTTACCTGTCTTCTAATATTGAGCCATTGTGGAGCTATTTTAATTTTTATTTAACCACTATCAATTAGAACAGTGTTAATATTAATTCTTTCATTATAAAAACAAGGGTAAAATGAACTGTTTTTTACTCTTTATACTTCTCACATTAAATATATTTGATTGTTTTCTCTTCACACCAACCAATTCTCTAATTCTAGACACCGACTTTGTGTTCTGCTACTCAATTCAATGCGGACACTAGCTATCCAAAGCTAGCGTCAGACTCTGCAGCTTGCCCTCGCTTCTTCAGATGCCACTTGCTAAGGTGGAGTCTCCAGGCCACTCACACTTCTGTCCTACTTGGTTACAAAGTCAGGGGTTTTACTCACACATCCCTCCCCGTCAGTCCAATAATTCACTAGAACGACTCACAGGACTTGGGAAAACACTTCACTTATTATTACTGGTTGTTATACAAGATAGACCTCAGGAAGAGCTACATGGGAGAGCATGGAGCATGCCCCCCATCCAGCACCTTGATTGTTTCGCCAACCACAAGTTCTCCCAGCCTCATCAGGAATTTTAATGGAGGTTTCCTCGCATAGGCATGATTGATCGAATCATTGGTCATTGATGTTTAACTCAACCTCTAGCTCCTGGTTCTTCCCCAGAGGTTGGGGAGTATGTAAGGGGGTAAAGTCGGGGATAGGGGTAAACATTCCAACCCTGGACTTGTGTCCTGGTCTTTCTAGTGTCTAGTCTTCATTTTGAAGCTATTTAGGGTCCCTGAGTGACCAGCTACCTCATAGCACTCCTCAGCCTGAAAATTCCAAGGGTGTAGAACTGGCATGCCAGGTACTGGAGACAAACAAAATATTTATTTTTTAATTACACTACATAATAGTCTCTAAAAGCATAATCACCAGGGTGACTAATGATCTTGTTGCTTGCTTTCTTTCTTTCTTTCTTTCTTTCTTTCTTTCTTTCTTTCTCTTTCTTTCTTTCTTTCTTTCTTTCTTTCTTTCTTTCTTTCTTTCTTTCTTTCTTTCCTTTCTTTCTTTCTTTTCTTTCTTTCTTTCTTTCTTTCTTTCTTTCTTTCTTTCTTTCTTTCTTTCTTTCTTTCTTCTTTCTTCCTTCCTTCCTTCCTTCCTTCCTTCCTTCCTTCCTTCCTTTTTTCTTTCTTCTTTTCTTGACACAGAGTCTCACTAAGTATTTCAGGCTGGCCTTGAACTCACTATGTAGCCTAGGCTGGTCTTGAACTTGCAGTGATTCTCCTGCCTCAGCTTCCCAAGTGCTGGTACTATAGGTGCAGGTCACCACACCTGGCCCTTACTTGGCTTTCTTTGGTATTTTTTTCTTCATGTTGAGGAAATAGGCCCCAGACTTACAGAAAAATAATTTTTAAAACATACGATTTTTTTTTCCTAAGGGCCATAGTGAATGGGCCTAATACTGAATAAGGTTAAAGAACAGCACATATTTAAAAAAAAAAGTTTGTTTTTCATAGGGAAAACCAATGCAGGAGAGCAGGTAACTACTATTTTCCAGTTGCAGTTTACTCATTTTTTTTTTTAATTTTGAAAAGAATACAACCAAACAAAACAAAACAAAACAGAGTAAAGTCAATCAAAACAAAGCTATGAACATGGAATATGACTTTGAAACAGTGTAAAAAGAAAGAAAAGAAAAAA
>RJWT010039882.1:0-12588 GCA_004365215.1 Cuniculus paca | reverse complement strand
TTCATCAAGGATATATTATACATCCTTTAGAATTTTCCTCCTAAATTTATATTAGGCATATATTACATAGCAACTTTCTGCTACACCAAGTTGGTATGGCCTGGTACTACTGCTCAAGCTCTGCGATACACTGTCCATACTTAAATTTTAGTGGAAAATCAACTACCACATGTTGCTTTCAAATACCAGTATCAATGCTCTTGAAACTGAATGTGTTTTGAGTGCCGATAACTGTGATTTTTTTTAAAGGTTATGGCACCACCATTTAGCCTGTCCTTAGCTTTCAAACATGTCTAATTCAACCAACAGTAATGACTTCCAGCTCATATATCTTCTAAATCGCTGAAGAAAATCAAATAACCCAAGTTGCCAAAAACCTTTGAGTTTTGTATAATCCATCTATTAAACCCAGAGAATGAATTAGTGATTATTACATTTCTAATATTGCAACACACAAGATCAAATTTAATGTAAGTTAGGATGAAACAAAAAATGAAAAGAAACATTACATCCCACTGTGTGGTGTTTAAACCAAAGACAGATGGCCTTAATTTGTGGATATGCAAACAATTTTGAGGACTTTCAAGTCAGAGGCAACTATAGTATTGCTGATTTTAAGGTACACTTTTTCATATTTTAGTATCTTCAAAATATTCAAGTGAATCATATATTGTAATTACTGGTGTTTCTTGTTTAGTGGTACATAAAACAATAGCGTGAATTTCAGGCAAAATCATATTAGAGTCACTGAAATAAGACAAAGTTAATAGTAGCTGACATGTACTAAACATTTATGTACTACTAGTCAATGTGTGAAGATTATCTCATTTATACCCACAACATTGTGAAGTGGTTCCAATCACTTTTCCCCTTTTTATAGCCAAAGAAACTAAGAAAGGAGGTCATTTGTCTAAAGGCTGGCTCCTGCTCACACTTGGCCACCCACCTCTCTGACTCCACAGAAGGAAGAACTGGGGGGTCTAAGAAAGCCAACCATTCCCAGAGCACAAGTTCAAAACCCAAACAATCATCTTAAAAGTACTTTTTTCTTTCTATTCTCCCCCTCAACCCCAGCATCGAGGATCAAACTCATGACCTCGCACTTGCCAGGCAGGCACTTACGACACTGAGCTAAATCCCCAGCCCTTGTCTTTTTGAGACAGGGTCTTGCTATGCCGTTCTGGATGGCCTTGAGTTCACTTTGTAGCCCAGGCTGGTCTCGAACTCGCAATGACCCTCCTGTCTCAGCCTCCCGAATGCTAGGATTACAGGCATGCACCACTAGGCCCAGTGTAAAAGTAGTTTTTTTCTTAGAAACATAAAAGTGAAAATATAGAGCTCCAAATATCAAGAACAGATTAATTCTAAGTATTCGTGATAGGACTTATTTTAAAAAGTCATATTCTTACATAAAAACCAAATTTTTTCTTTCTATACATTTTGAGTTCAATTTATAAGTAATGAACATGTATTGTTCTTTCTTTAAAATGCCCTATTATCTCCAGAAAAAAACTCACGAGTTTTATTTCCATCATTACCTGAATTCTGTTTAAATCTTAGTATTAAAATAGCCCCACATAAAACGATGCTATATTATAATCTAGGAGCATTCTACAATACAAAACGATGATAAAATTTATTAGGGCAAGTTCGCATTCCAAATCCTCAGCAAAAATTCTTGGCACTTTTATAAAGACAAAGAACTCATACTTCTTTCTTAGAAATGTGTAAAACTGTAGCTTTACCTTTTTACATTAAATACATACGAAGCTAGTATGTTTTTTAAAATTGGTGTTATCCAGTTATTTGTTGCTTACTTTTCCAGCATCCACTTTCCAGTTTCCCCAAATGTCCCCATCCTGTATTCTGGACAGGACTAAACCCATCAGTAGCCATAAAGATGAACCCTAAATTGTCCAACCAGCACACCGCATCATCCTAGCCACAGTGGTTCACTCAAAACACCTGACTCAGATTACAGCAATCAGACAAGAGGACTAAACTCCCAGGCTTCAAGTTGAGGGCTGAGCTGCTAGAGAAGTAGACTTCTAACTTTTTTTGCTGGATTTAAAGCTAGAAGCAAACAGCCCTGGGAGTTTTTTGGAACACAAGAGAAGAGATGTCAACAATGGTTCTGAGGTCATAGCACCAAAAAATGGAAAGAAGCCAGGCCCTGGCCATGCCACTGAAACAACTTTAGGATTTTTAAGTTAATTAATTGAATAAAATTCTAGCCAGCCAATTTAAGCTAGCTTTTCTGAACGTATCCTGCTCTTTAAAAATAATTTTAAAAAGCCAACATTGTAAATGAGAAACAATTTAAATGTGGAATTGGCTGAAGAAAGAAGACAAGGTGGAAGTCATGGAACACTCTCTAACCTAGTCTGACACTTTAACTATTTTCTCTGAGAAATAAACAACCACATTGTAGCCTGATGTGGCCTCCAAGATGACAAGGAGAAGTAAGGGACTCAGCAAGAAAGACTAAAGACAAGGAAATGCCCAAGGAGATGTGCCTGCTTCTCAGAGCATTTTAAGAAGGTCTTAGAAGGAAAGAGGGGAAGGAAGAGGAAAATATGCCTTTGCTAAGAGAAGCTCTTTCTGCTCCAAGTCACAATTCAGGGAGCCAAGAGAGTTGAAGTGACAGAACAGGAGGAAGAGCCAGACAAAAGGCTGAGAGGTAGGCTGGGTAAAAGAATTCTAGCCCCCAGGTCTCTCCCAAACATTCTTGTTAGGCATCCTTAGTCTGAAAATAGAAAACTTTGTCTAGGACGTAACTGTGCAGTCTCAGCAAGGCGTAAATTAATGATGTACAATCACTTCTTTCCAACAGTCCAAAGGGAGAGGCTAAGGGAAGGCCAGGAAACCAAAAGCCATAAATGAAGATGGGCCAAACTCTAGACTTGAGAAAATTTCAGGCTTTAATTCCTCTAAAACTGTCCAAAAGCCCAAAATAAAGTAGACTCACTTCTTAAGGTGTCACATGGTTAAAGAAACTCTCGTTTGGCTGGGAACAGACTGTGATGGCCCAATTCCCAGGCCCTAACTCACCTTAGCAAGAAGTGGCCTACTAATGTCCTGCTGCCCCTAAGAGAGATAGCCTGCTACCCAACTACGATGCTACCAGGGAGCCAGTCAACATAAAGGCCATTAACTCCCTCCCCCAGGGACAGTTTGTGACCACATGCCACATTCAGTGAGGAGATAGAAAGAAAACAGCAAGACCGTGAGCTTCAGGGAACTCACATGCCAAGAACACAGACAGAAAATAAAATTGACTAGACAGACAGATGATGGATGAACAACCAAACGAAAACATCATGACATGAGGAGCACTGCACAGACATGACGGGCTGCCTGAGAGCTTATAGCAATGGGGGAGGAGGTAGGAAGAAGGGTCCCACAGAGGGTAGTGACACAAGACATAATGACAGGAAGAACCCCAGAAAAACCTAGAGGAAGAGAATTAGAGCATTTTACCAAACACCAAAAAGAAAAAAAAGAAAGAATACTTAATGTGAAAGCATTATAACAGGTACAACTGTGCCTGCCATGTTTTCAGAGCAGGGTGGCAGTACCCTAGAGAATAAGGCAGAGTGGCCAGGGAGGCAGCTGGCAGGATCATGGAAGAGTCTGATTTTAATCTGAGTGGGGAATCACTGAAGGGCTTTCAGAAGGGAATAACATGATTTATGCTTTGAAAAGACACTGAGCAAGTCAACAGATTACTGGTTGCCTGGGCCCTAAGGGAGGGGAGTCTTGCGGTGGCTGCAGTTCTATGTCCTCACTATGGCAGTTACATGAATTGGTGCATGTGATAAACTCCACAGGACCTTAACACACACACACACAAACACACACACACACACACACACACACACTGTTCATTTATACCTGGTGAAATCTAAACTAATTCTGTGGTTTAGAACAATGATGATTGTCAATTTTCTAGTTTTGAAATGACACCATAGTTATCAATGGCAAAAATGGGGGAGAAAAATAAATTCTAAAATATGAATGAGAGAAGTTGAGTTAAAGGATGCACAGGTCCTTCCTATACACCTCTCTCCAATCTTCTATGAATCTATAATTACTTCAAAATCAAGACTTATTTTTAAAAGAAGGCTGCCATTTAAGGCAAAGACTAGAGGAGAAAACATGAAATTAGAAGTAGAATCCCAGTGTGAAACCAAGTCACACCCTCTCAAAGGGTTAAAATGAAAAAGTTCGTTTTCTCTAATTCTGTGAGGTATGCTTTTGGTATTTTTTAGGAAAAAAAAAACATCAAAACTGGGGGAAAAAAATATCTGGAGCAACTGGAACTCTCATACACAGCTGAAGGGAATGGAACTTGATACTACCACCTAGGGAAAGTTTGACAAGTTTTGTTAACATTGAACATGTCACTCTATTCCTACCCAGGAATTCTATTACTAAGGATATTCCCAGCAGAAATGCATAAAAATATTCACCAAAAGAAACATGCATGGATGTTCCTAACAGCACTATTCATAAAAACCCAAACTAGAAAAGTTTCCAATTATCATCAGTCAGGTAAAAGAATAAATTAGTTTATTTACACAAAGGGATACCGAAAGCAGAGGATGAATGATCTACAAACTACACACAACAATATGTATGAATCTCACAAATACAATATTGAAAAAAGAAGCCAGTTATCACAACACATACAGTATGCTTCTCTCAATAAGGAATTCAAAACCAGGCTGCTAAAATTCTGGATACTGATTATCTTGGGAGGTAGGGAATGAGGAGGTATTCCGAGCACTGTAGGGGGAATTCCCACTCTATTGCTTAATCCAAGGCCAGGTTTCAGCATAACTATTGGCATTTTGGATTAGAAAACTCTTCATGTGGGGGTCTGAATTAGATTACTCTTAACAGTATCCCTGGCCTCTACCCACCATATACCAGAAGCACCCACAAAGCCACAGCAAACAATACTGTCCAGACATTGCTGATTGTTCCCTGGGGAAAAAGCTGCTCCCACCTGAAATCATCTGATTGGAATGCTACCACCCAAATATGCTCAATTTATAAAACATCAACACACTGTTCACTGCTCTTGTCTGCAGGTATTTGACATTTTAGTAGAGCGAAGCAGAAGGACATTTAAGAGATAACTGTGCGCACACAGGTAAACAGTGATAATCCCTAGGGCCAGGGGCAACAGTAGAAATTAAGTAGAAAGCTGGGGATATAGCTCAGCGGCACAGTACGTGCCTGGCAAGTGTGAGGTCATGAGTTCAATTCCTGGTACAAAAGAAAGAAAAGAGAGGAGAGGAGAGGGGAGGGGAGGGGAGGGGAGGAGAGATTCAGAATACAATTTATGAGAGAGTGGCAACAAATTCTAGAAGAGAGAAGGGAATCAAGAATTGCAAAGTTTTGGGATGCAAAAAAGCAGACCTGCTCTGGACATGCAATACCACTGGCCTACAAAAGTGAGAGTGTGCAGCGAACAGACAAAGGGGCCTCTGGTACAGACGGGGATCTCAAAAATCCATAGGCACTAAACCTAGGTGGAGAAAATCATGACTGGCTGGATCTTATGACTGAAGATCTTGGAAAGAAATCATTCATTCAAAAATGCAGGAATTTTTTTCTTTGACTCAATCTTTATTATTATTATTATTTTATCTTTTCTTCATTGGGTTTTGGGGGAGGATTGAGGTTTTTTTCTTTCCCCCTCTCTTTCAGTTTCTTTTCCTGTTTCTCTTTTTCCCATTCAACATTTGTTCTCTTTCATTTCTCATATTTTGTTTTGTTTTTTCTGCTTTTTCTTGTTCATTCTTTCCTACAACTATTCTCTAACACTATTAATTTCCTTTGACTCCTCAATAGGACCCCCATCTCATTTTTCTCTTCTACTTCTTATCCCATTGACTAATTTCTCAAATTTTGCTTTTTTTATTCTCCAGTCTCCCACTCAATCTTTACTAATATAAGTACTAAGCTTTATAAATCTCTAGATAACTAGTTAACTTTATACTATTACTGCCAAAAACTGTTCTATTGTTAGTAGAGGTAAAATTGTTACTAGGTATTTACTATAAATCAATAGGTCAATATTGGTTTTGGCTTAGTGTTCATATAATCAGAGATCTCTTTTCTGTGGTTAAAGGTGATACATTACTGGTCCTTTGGATGGGCCAATGCTCAATTTATATTTGACACTATAATTGATGTTGATTTTATTACTACAGCCAAGGTGACATAGCTGTTAATATTAATTGGTTTTCTTGGGATGCCAATATCTGGATGGCTTGGGGTTATTAACAATACTGTGGGCCATTCCTGGAGAACTAGCAAGTAGGCCAAATACCCTGCAACTTCCCATCCCAAGTAAATAGAGGTGGTTGAATCCTGGAACAGAGGCAAAGGCCAAGAGTTATCTAGGCCCAGAGGACACAACTGAAAAGGTGGTACATTAAATATTTAGATATTTACATTAGATAAATATCTAATATCATTATATTAAATATCATTAGATATTTATATTAGATATATCATTACATTAGATATTTACATTATATTTAGATAAATACATTAGATATTTATTAAACATGTCTCCATATTAGAAACAAAGCTTTCCACTACAATCAATCAACAAGCCTCAACACAAAAACAGCAACATATGAAAGCATAAGAAAACCACCCAACAAAATGTATCCAAAAATGACCAACTCCCTTAAAGCTGATATACGGGGTACCAAAAGAGAGGAAACAAAACAGATGCATATTATTTGAAATGATATCAGGGGAAATAACAAAAAAACAAAAGGTATCTGGGAAACTCACAGAAGACATGAGTGAACAAAACTTATTGGGCCTAATAAATCAATCAACAAGTCTACACAAGACACTAATAAGAAGCTAGCAGAGCTCAACAAAACAATGCAAAGCATAAATGACCAGCATAGAAAAGAATCAGAGTCCATAAAAGGGCTCTAAATAGAAACATAAAAGATTAAAAATGCTATCTAAAGCATGGGCAGCAGAAGTGACCAATGTGAAGATAAGGTGTCAGAACTACAAGTCAGGGCTGTTGTCACAAGTAAGCTATTAATGACAGATACCTTAAAAACAAGAGAACATAGCCAGGCGTGGTGGCACACACTTATAATTCCAGCACTCGGAAGGGTGAGAGGCAGGAGGATCCTTACAAGCTCGAGAACAGCTTGGGCTCAAAGTAAGCTCAAGGCCAGCCTGAATTGCACAGTGAGACCCTCTCTCAAAAAGAAAAAAAGAAAGAAAAAAGAAAAAACACAAGAAAACATAAAAAATGAATCTAACAGCTCCTGGATGACAAAAAGAAGTCTAATCTTAGATTAACTTGAATTAGCAAAAGATCAGGAGACAGTACAAATGATATTAAAAACAGGGCCAGGAATATAGCTCAGTGGCACAGCACCTGCCTGGCAAGTATGAGGTCTTGAGTTCGATTCCTGATACCAAATAAATAAATAAACCTATTTACTGAAATAACAGCAGAATACTCTCCAAATATGGGGGGAAAAAATTAACATACAGATAAGTGAGTCAATAATAGCCACAATGAGAAAAGAACCTCTCCACAGCACATCATAGTTAAAAATCACTGAAGTACAACACAAGAACAGAATCGTAAAAGCAGGGAAAAGCCAGCAAATAACTTATAAAAATAAACCCATTAGAATTACAGCAGACTTCCTTTTTTTTTGCAGCACTGGGGATTGAACTCACGCCCTTGCACTTGCCCGGCAGGCGCTTAGACCGCTGAGCTAGGTCCCCCAGCCCCAGTGTTTTTGAGACAGGGTCTCACTATGCCGTTCAGGCTGGCCTTGAGCTCACTTTGTAGCCCAGGCTGGTCTCGAACTCACAATGATCCACCTGTCTCAGCCTCCCGAGTGCTGGGATTACAGGCGTGAGCCACCACGCCCGGCTCAGCAGACTTCTTGACACAAATCTTAAAAGACCAAGAGAGCCTGGCTGGAGTGAAGTGTTTCAAGCCCTAAAAGAAAACAATTTCCAACCCAAACAATGAAATTGAAGCAGTAATTAAAAAAAAAAAGAAAAGAAAAGAAAAAAACACCTATCAACTAAGAAAAGCCCAGGTCTGGATGGATTCACTGCTAAATTTGACAAAAACTTCAGGTAGATTTACACCAATACTCCTCAAGCCCTTTAATGAAATTGAAAGGGGAAGAGTACTCCCTAAGTCATTCCTGGAAGGTGGTATTACCCTAATTTCAAAACTAGAAAAGGATCCAACCAAAAAAGAGAACTTCAGACCAATCTCTTTAATGAATACAGATGCAAAACACTGGCAAACAGAACGCAACAAATCATTAAAAAATCCTGTGTCATGACCAAATAGGCTTCACACAAATCAATAAATACATCACATAAACAGAAGCAAGACTAAAATTTTATGATAATCTCATTTGACACAGAAAAAGCCTTTGACAAAATCCAACATCTTTTCATGATAAATACTCTAAAGAAAATAGGTATAGAAGGACCCTGTTTCAATCTGATAAAAGCCATTTGTGACAAACCGACAGCCAACATCATATTAAATGGGAAAAAAATGAAAGCTTTCCCTCTAAAATCTGGAACAAGAAAAGGATGTTTACTATCACTACTCCTGTTCAACACAGTACTCCAAACACTAGCAAGAGCAAGTGGGCAAGAAAAAGGAACAAAAGGAATATGTATAGGAAAGAAAGAAGTCAAATTATCATTATTTTCAGATGACATGATCCTCTACATATACAATTCAAAAAAATCCACTGAAAGATTCTTTTAGAATTAATTATCAGGGGCCAGGGATATAGCCCAGCGACATATGCACCTGCCTGGCAAACACAAGGTCCTGAGTTCGATTCCCAGTAGCAAAAAAATATAATAATAATTACCAAATTTGGTACTATAGCAAAATAAAAAATTAATAAACAAAAATCAATAGCCTCCCTGTGTACCAACAATGAACTCATTGAGAAAGAAATTAGAGAAAAAAAGACCATTCACAATGGCAAGAACAATTACATACTTATGAATTAACATAACAAGGAAACGAAAGACCTCTACAATGACAACTGCAGTACACTGAAAAAGTAAATTGAAGACAACATCAGAAAATGGAAAAATATTCCCTGGTCCTGAATAAGAACTGATATAGTCAAAAATGGCCATACTTCCAAAATTGATATACAGATTTAACGCATTGCCAATCAAAATACCAACAGCATTCTTCACAGAACGAAGTAACAATCCTAAAATTCGTATGAAACCAGAAGAGACCCAGAATAGCAAAAGCAATCATAGGTAGCAAGAGTAAAGTGGGAGGCATCTCAATCTCAGACTTGAAACTTTATGAAAGGACTCCTAGAATTAATAATGAAGGCAAACCATGTGTGGCCCAGGAAGAGAGAAGCCAGTTTGTCCCTCCTGTGAATTGGGAGAAGCCATGCTGGGCCTGGGAGGACCACATTAAGAAGTCAGTTTGCCCTTCCGGTAAACCACGCAAACCAAGAGGGACCCAGGAAGAGAAAAGCCAGATTGCCCTCCCTGTAAACTGACAGGTGTGTGGGCTGAGAATCAAGGAAACCATCCCCTTCGAACCACCAGGCTGAGTTGATAGCAACTGAGGTACAAAAACAACTAAACGCTTGTATTGTTCATTGACTTTGCAGGCCTTAGGCTGGTAGTCTGAGCATCTACTAGGAGGATAACAGTATGCAATATAGCAAACATGGGGGGCTTTCCTTCTGTCTTGTTTTTTGAAATCCAATATTGTCCTCACTGCTTTGTTTTGTTCCGATTTACTGTTTTATTTTATTCAATGCTCTTGTTTTGATTGGTTTTATTCTGTTTTGTTTTATTTGATTTTACTATGTCTGATGGAATGGACAACTATTGTGAAGATAACAAGATATATTATGGTAGCCACTGCTGTTTTCTTATTATCCTGCTTCAAAGTTCTATACCACTTTCACTGCTTTGTTTGGATTAGTTTTACCCTGTTCTGTTGTATTGAGTTTTAGTCTCTTTAAAATAAAAAAATAAAATAAAATAAAATAAAAGTTAAAACAAAAATAAACAAACATAAAAAAGGAATAATCAAATTCAACAATGTAGCAAGATACAAAATAAACATGCAAAAATCAATACCATTCCTATACACTAATAATGAACTCACAATAAAAAAGAAAGCAGGAAAACAAAACCATTCACAAAGCATCAAAAAAAACCCATAATTCGGGATTAACTTAACCAAAAAGTGAAAGATCTCTACAATCAAAATTACCTCACTCTAAAAAAGGAAATTGAAGACAACAGAAAATGGAAAGATATTCCCTGCTTCTGGATAGTCAGAATCAATATAACCAAAATGGTATCCTTCCAAAACTGACATATAGATTTAATGCAATTCCAATCAAAATATCAATGGCATTTCTCACAGGTCTAAAGAAAACAATCCTAAAATTTATATGGAGCAAGAGAACCAGAACAGCAAAAAACAATTCTGGGTAACAGAAGCAAAGCAAGTGGCATCACAATCCCAGACTTAAACTTACACTATAAAGCTACAGTGATTAAAACAGCATTGTACTGGCACACACACACACAAAAAACAGGCACGTGAATCAGTGGAACAGAACACAAGCAGCAGAAACAACCTCAGGCACATACAGCTATTTGATTTTTGACAAAGGGGCCAAAAACACACACTGGAAGAAAGATAATCTCTTTAATAAACAGTGCTGGGAAAATTGGGTATATATCTGCAAAAGATTTAGTAGACCTATATAGCTCACCACATACTAAACTAAAATCAAATAGATCAAAGAACTCAATGTTAAAACAGAAACAACCTGCTGGAAGATAAAATAGGTAAAACTTGAAGTCGTAGGCATAGTCAAGGCTTTCAGAATAGAACCCTGGTTGCCCAAGAAATAGTACCAAGAATTAACAAATAGAATTACACCAAATTAAAAAGCTTATGCACAGGGAAAAAAAAAACCCAGAAGAAAATGTACAAAATGGGGAAAAATATTTCCAGCTGTTCTTCAGACAGAGGACTAATATCTAGACTATATAAAGAATTCAAAAACAAATAGACCCCCCCCAATAAAAGACTCAATCAAAAACGGGCAAGTGAAATGAATATAGACACTTCACAAAAGAAGAAGTGCAAATATGATAGCCTATATGTCTATCAACAGATGAATACATGAAGAAATACTCAACATCACTGGGCATTTGAGAAATTAAAATCACAGCACGGATTCCAACTTATGCCAGAAGAAGGCCTTCATCAAGAAAATAGTAACAAATACTGTCAGTGCTGTGAGGAAAAACACAGCACTGTTTCAGTGGGTTGGTGGAAACATAAACTAGAACAACCACTATGAAAATCAGCATAGAGATTCCTCAAAAAACCAAAACTAGATTAGATCAATTATGCATGCCTGTATCTGGTAATCTGAGTAACTCCTTTGAAGAAAATAACACAAAATAACAACCTTTGTTATGTTCCTACCACCTTGTTCTGAAAGCCTATATTGTTATTGTTTTGGACTCTCTGTTACTATTATTTATTTGCCTTTTTTTTCTCTTGTTTTTCTTGTGTCTGGTTTTATTATTCTGCCTAACACAGAAAGGACAGATGAACGGGTATAGGCTGATAGAGGCCTAGAACTACTCCTAAAGAGTTTACAAGAACTGATTTTATTAAAGGTGATGGTATGAACAGCTACTGTAAAGATCAGACATTATGGTAGCCATTGCTGATTTATCATCATTATGTTTTGAAATACAATAATGCTTCTATTTGATTTGATCGGTTTTAGTCAGTTCCCTATTATTAGATTGCGGTATATGGGAAGGTACGGACAGCTATCTTGAAGAGGGCAAGAGACATGATAGTAGCCATGGGTGATTCCTTACTGTCTGGTTTGAAGGCCTGTGGTGCTTTCATTCTTTTGTTTTGATTGGTGTTATACTAGTTGGTTTTGTTTGAGTTTGTTGCGTGTGTAGGTATGAACAACTCTTTTGAAGAAAACAAGAGACACAATGGTAGCCACTGACTTACTGTTGACTTGTTTTGAAGTCCTATATTGTTTGCATTGTTCTGTTCTGATCGGCTTTGTTTTGTTCTAGTGTTTTGTTTTGATCTGTTTTATTCTCTTTAAAAATAGAAAGAATTAAAAAAAACAAAAACAAAAAACTAGAAATTCCATTTGACCCAGCTATTCTCTTTCTACTTATCTTCCCAGAAGCATTAAAGACATCATATTACAGTGATAGGTGCATACCCATGTTTACAGCAGCACAACTAGTAATAAATAGCTAAATCTTAGAAGCAGCCTATACGTCTATCAACAGATAAATCAATTAAAAAATGTGGTATTTACACACAATGGAGTACTACTCTACCATAAAGATAAATTTGAGTCATTTATAGGAAAATGGATGTACCCTGGGATCATAACATTAAGTGAAATAAACCAGACACGAGCTTAAATGTCATATGGTTTCTCTTAAAGGAGAAATCCATATTATATATAAGGAGCAAAATAAAAG
>RJWT010039881.1:0-12598 GCA_004365215.1 Cuniculus paca | reverse complement strand
GAACTGTACAGATTGGAGGCCTTCCCACCTTTCCTATGCAGGATTTCTTTCTAGTGTGACCTCTTTCATGTCTTCTGAGGAAATGGGAATCACAGTAGGATTTCCCACACTGCTTACATACATAGGGTTTCTCTCCAGCATGGGTTCTTTCATGGATTTTAATATAACTGGAAGAACTAAAAGCTTTCCCACAATGCTCGCATATATAGGGTTTCTCTTCAGTGTGAACTCTTTCATGCACTCAAATGTAATTGGACCAATGGAAGGCTTGCCCACATTGCCCACATACAAAGTGTTTCTCTCCAGTATGAGTTATTTCATGTTTTCTGAGACACCTGGAAATGTGGTAGGGTTTCCCACACTGCTTACATACATAAGGTTTTTCTCCAGTGTGAGATTTTTCATGTATTCGAATGAAACTAGTAGAACTAAAAGTTTTCCCACATTTCTTACAAACATAATGTTTCTTTCCATTGTGAGCTTCTTCATGTCTTTGAAGAGACCTGGAACAACTGAAGGCCTTGTCACATAGCTTGCATATGTAGGGTTTCTCTCCATGGTGAGTTCGAACATGTCTTTGAAAATAACTTAGATTTCTCCTGGAATTTTCATATTCATTTTCAAAGTTTTGCGCCTTCCAACTTTTTCCTATAGCAGCCAGGTTCCAGAAGGTTTCCTGCATCACATCTCGGTACAGTCTCTTGTGAAGGATCCAGCAAAGCCCACTCTTCCAGGCTGAAGTTCACAGCCACATCCCCAAAGGTCATGGACTCATTCATAGGCTTTCAAGACAGAGGAACTTTTACAGGGCACTGAAATTGTTACGACTGACATCTTTCTTGTGTTTTTCTTATTCACACAGTTTCGAGTCAGTGTACCTTCTTACATGCAGGTTGACTAAGGATTTTTGCACATCTATTCTTCTAATGTTTTTCTCTATACTGTGTTCTTTCAACTCTGTGAATAGAACCCAAGTGCAAGAGGCTTTTCTCAATTTACCCTGACAAGAGGCTCCTCCTCTAGGCATTCTCAAGTGTGCCATGGTGATTGTGGGATAAAGAGGCCTTCTACATTTTATACTTAGGGTTTCTGGCGAGTGTGAGTCCTTATATATCTTGCAAATACCCATAGCTCCTGAAGACTCTCCCACATTCCTCACAGGCACAGTGTCTGTCCCCATTGTGAGTTTTTCCATGCCTTAGTATTTTGTCATACTCTCAGAAAGCTTTCCCAAATAGCTCACACACATAAAGTTTCTCTCCATTGTGGTTTCTTTCACGTATTCAAAGAGTACTGGCACGAGTGAAGGCTTTTGTACAGTGCTTCATACAAAAGGTTTCTCTCCAGTGTGGATTTTTTCACGTATTTCAAGGAAACTGTAACACTGGAAGGATTTCCCATATTGCTGGCATATATAGAGTTTTTCTCCAGTGCGAATTTGTGCATGTCTTCAATAGTAGGTGGAACAAGAGAAGGTTTTTCCACACTGCATACACACATAAGGTTTCTCTCTAGTGTGAGTCCTTTCATGATTTCAAAGGTTACAGGGTCACTTAAAAGTTTTATCACATTTTTTACATTGATGGGGCTTCTCTGTACATTCCTCATACTCAGATGGCCTGTGTTCATGGTTAATTATGATGTCCCTCGGAATGATGAAAGACTACTGGTCACTTCTTTACACACGTGGTTTTTCCATTGTTTTACCCTAGAAGTTTTCTTGTTCTCTCCATGATTTGCAGTCTTGCTGAACGTTTCTCCGTGTTGTCTACTTTCTTTATGTTCAAAGAATCTCTGTAGCACTTGACATCTTAGATTTCTGTTGAGATTTTTGTACTCATCTTCAATGGTCTGGTATTGCCATTTTTGACCTACAGAGGCTGGGTTCCAGAATATCTCTCGCATTACAGTCCTTTAGAGATTCTTCTGGGAAGGCTTGAGCAAAGCCTGCTCCTCCTGGGTGAGGTGCACAGTCACATCCTCAAACGTCACTGACTTCATCCCTGGCTCCCAGGGCTCTGGGTCATCCCCATGGACCCCACAACCCGCACCATGGATGGTGGGGACTCAGACCCAGAAATTCACAGCAAGTTCACATTGCGGTACAAGTTCACCTTTGTTTATAGCAGAAATTTACCTTCCTTATACTCTTCTTTATAGTACTCCATTGTATTAAAAAAAAACCCCACATTTTCTTTATCCATTCATCAGTTGATGGGCCTTTGAGCTGTTTCCAAGATTTAGCTATTATAAACTGTGTTGCTATAAACATGGGTGTGCATATATCACTGTGATATGATTCTAATTCTTTCAGGAAGATACCAAGAAAGGGAAGAGCTAGATCAAATGGAACCTCTAGTCTTAGTTTGTTTGTTTGTTTGCTTTTTTTTTTTTTTCCGGCACCAGGAATTGAACTCACGACCTTGAGCTTGCCAGGCAGGCGCTTAGGCCACTGAGCTAGATCCCCAGCCCTTATAGTCTTAGTTTTTGAGAAATCTCCACACTGATTTCCACAGTGGATGCATCAGTCTACACTCTCACAACAGTGGAGAAAGGTTCCTTTTTCCCCACACCCCTTCAGCATTTGTTATTAGTTAATTTCTTTTCTTTTCTTTTTTTTTTTTTTTTTTTTTTTTGAGACAGCATCTCACTATGCAGCTCAGGTTGGCCTTGAGCTCACTTTGTAGCTCAGGCTGGTCTCAAACTTCCAACAATTCTCCTGCCTCTGCCTCCCGAGTGCTGGGATTACAAGGAGTGTGCTACCACACGCAGTTATTGGTTGATTTCTTGATAATAGCTATTCTTTCTGGAATGAGATGGAATCTCAATGTTGTTTTAGTTTGCATCTCTCAACAGACCGGTGATGTTGAACATTTTTTTATATACTCATTTGCCATTTCTACTTCTTCATCTGAGAAGACTATGTATTTCAGATGGCCATTTTTGGATTCGTTCTTTAAATTTGAGGGGGTCTGTATTTTTGAATTCTTTATATATTCTAGATAGTAGTCCTTTGAGGAACAGATAGCAAAAAATTTCCCCACTCTGTGGGTTGTCTCTTCATTCTGTTAGTGATTTCTCTTGCTGTGCAAAAGCTTTTTAATAAGATGAAATCCCAGTTGTTGATTCCTTATGATATTTCCTGATCAGGGTTCTTTGTTCAAGTCTTTGCCTACACTTATGTCTTCAAGAGTTCTACTTATTTTAAGGCTGGGGATTTGGATCAGTGGCCTAAGCACCTGCCTGGCAACTGCAAGATTGTGAGTTCAATCTCTGGTGCTGCAAAAAAAGAGTTCTACTTATTTTATCTTCCAGCAGATTTAGCATTTCTGTTTTAATATTTAGATCTTTGACCCATTTTGATTTTAGTTTAGTTCCTGGTGAGAAATATGGGTCAAGTTTTAATCTCAGCATGTAGGAAGCCAGATTTTCCAGCACCATTATTAGAAAACCTAAAGAAGATGCATATCTATAGAGACAGAAAGTAGGGCCTAAGGATGTAGCTCAGTGATAGATTATGTGCCTAGCAAACATGAAGCCTTAGGTTTGATTCCCAGTATTACAAACAAAAATAATAACAGAAAAACATTAAAAGGTTGCAATATCTCCCAGGTGTGGAACCATTGAGAAAACAGATGTGAAAAAAACTTTGAAACTGTGAAGCTCTCCACAATGCACAGGATTCTTTTTATTAAAGATGATCTAGTAAACAGACTAGATTACTGTCACTGTTTTCATTGAAGTGTATTAGGCAAAGACCACTTTGAAATATCATATTTCCATAAACACAAAGTTTCCTTTAGGCTAGTTTTGCCCTCAGATGTTCCAACTGCCTTTGGACAATAGCATTTATCTGGTCCATTGAGAATGAGTAGTAAGGCATAGAAAGATATATAGCGATTAAATTGACCTCTAGTGATTTTTGGTGCTGGAGATTGAGCCCAGGGCCTTGAGCATGCTAAGCATATGCTTTACCACTAAGCTATAACCCCTGCCTATAGTGTATTTTTAAATCAGCTTCATTAAGATATCATTTATATTTACTGATACACTTTTTATTAATCATTATCCACATTTATTTAAGTGGAAGCGTTATCGGGGTGTGGTTGGAGTTGTGAAAATGCTTGATTAGATGATAAATTGCTCTAGAAAATGGGATAATTTTTGAATTTAATTTTTTAAATTCATAATGTATTTACATGATTGAAAACTAAAAATTAAGAAATGTACAATAAAAAGTCTTCTGCCCACTACCCAGTTTCCATCCTTTCCACTTATCCACCTAATTATCACTTGCTAATTTTATGTGTATCTTTCCTAACTTTATAAAAATGCAAGTAAATATAAGATTATATGCTTATTTTACCCCTCTTGATATAAAAGATAGTGAACAATAGGCATGTCTATATCTTATTTTTTATTTAATTAATTTGGGGGGGGGTGTTGGGAATCAAACTCATGACCTCACACTTGCCAAGCAGGCACTTAAGCCACTGAGCTAAATCCCCAGCCCTTGTCTTTTTGAGACAGGGTCTCACTATGCTGCTCAGGCTGGCCTTGAGCTCTGTAGCCCAGAGTTGAGCTGGTCTTGAACATTTAGCTGGTCTTGAACAGCTAAACATTTAGCTGGTCTTGAACTCACAACAATCCTCCTGCCTCAGCCTCCTGAGTGCTGAGATTACAGGCGTGAGCCACCACGCCCGGCTCCAATTTATATTCTCACTAGCAATGTATTTGAGTGCCAGTTTACCCAGCCCTATGTGTATGGTGTATTATCAAAAATTTTAAGTTATGCCAAGGTTTCCCACCTCATCCTAGTGGCCGCCCAGCTTCCTTCTGACAAATCATTCTATTTTTCTCTCTCCATAGAGCTTGTGGCTACATAATTTTTTTCTGATGCATGAGTGAGTCGATCTGTATGCTCCACATTATATCCTCAGTGTGTGACATGGTATGTGACACTCAGTAGGTACTTATTTACCAGCCATCTGTAGAGCAGATACTCAACTTCTCCAATGAGGGAAAAGGGGTGAAATTTCTAAATAGAGTTTTACCATATTGGAGTGTGGGAAAGGAATCTGGCCTCACCACTGGGTTGGAAATGCCTACAGGCAGTCCTGATTCTTTATTCTCGAAGCATTTTAACTTCAAGCTAACTTTGAGCAGTGAACGTGAGACTACCCCCGGTTAAGTTCAGGTTAAGTTTGGGACACAAATATTTTCTTTCATCCATAATCACTGGATCAAGGCCTATAAATCAGATAGTTAAGACACAAAAACACAAACAAGGTCATAATTTGTTTCTTCCTGTCCTCTGTTTTTCTTGGCATGGGAAAACTCAAGCTTTTCCTGACTAGGGATGGGTAATGACATTGGGGCGTGATTCATTATAGTGGCCTAAATAATGACCTTTTATTTCTTCTCATTCTTTCCCCTTATTGTCCCAACTCATGTAAGGAAACACACTGAATAGAATCATTCTCCTGCTGATAAAGAAATTTCCCTGGACTCTTTATTCACTTGCAGCTATGTTTCCAGAATCATGTTCTTGGAACAAGCAAGACAGACTGATGGAAGGGTACGTATTTCTGGTAGAGAAGGAAGGCCAAGACTCCTGGCTTGTGGAAGTCTCTTCTCTTACCACTTTTTCTATACAAATTCTTATTAAGTTAGGAAAATGTTTCTGTCCCTTCAAGGACCCTGGCCACATAAGCAGGGGCCAGGTATGGCTATGGACAAGTTTGGAAGCTTCAGTTCCTCATCTCAAAAATGTGTGTCATGAAACCAGAACCTTGCTCTTAGATGAGTGCCATTAAGTAAACTATTCTGAAAGCCAGGAGATAGAAAGATAAATAGGCATGGCCTGGTGGCACATGCCTGTAATCCCAGCACTTGGGAGGCTGAGACAGGAGGATCGTTTTGAGTTCGAGACCAGCCTGGGATACAAAGTGAGCTCAAGGCCAGCCTGAACAGCATAGTAAGACCCTGTCTCAAAAACAAAAAGCCTGGGAATCTGGCTCGGTGGTATAAGTGCCTACCTGGCAAGCACAAGGTTGTGAGTTCAATCCCTGGTACTGCAAAAAAGAAAAGAAAACAGCAGAATGTACCTTTTTTGTTTGTTTGTTTGTTTGTTTGTTTGAGACAGGGTCTCCCTCCAAATTCCAAGTTGACCTTGAACTCACTATGTAGCCCAGGCAGGCCTTGAACATAAGGTAATTCTCCTGCCTCAGTCTCCTGAGTGCTGGGATTACAGACATGCAAGACCATGCCTGGCCCATTTTTATTTTCTACACTATAAATTTCTATTTTGTTTTAACTACCCCTAAAATTTTCAAAGGAATAAAACATTTTAGCAAAATATGGTGGTGCATGCCTATAATCCCAGCACTTGCGAGGCTGAGGCAGGAGGATCACCATGAGTTCAAGGCCTGCTTGTGCTACATTGTGAATTTAAGACCAGCCTGAACTATATAGCAAGACTTTCTCAAAAAAAAAAAAAAAAAAAAACAAACAGTGAATAGAAAGAAAAGGTTGGACAGTAGCAAAAATACTAAATAGCTTTTTTTTGTTTTTTTTTTTTTTTTGGTATCAGGGATCAAACTCACAACCTTGTGCTTGCCAGGCAGGCGCTTATGACGATGAGCTAAATTCCCAGCCCCCCTAAATAGCTATCTTGAAGTTCAGGGTTTAAGCATTGATTTTAGCTTTCATCATGATATTTTCTTTATCTATTTTACTCTTTCCAAATATTATACATTACTTTTGTAATTAAAAATAAGTAATAATAAAATTATTTAAATTGGTTTGCGTGATCCAACCTCCTGTACCTCTCTGTGGAAGTGTAACAATTTGTTTCCCAAGAGATGGATGTAGAAGCATAAAAGTGGGACGGGAGTGAAGGGGGACAGATGTGACTCTGATCCGGGTCAGAGCGAGGCTGTGGAAAAATACCAGGGAGGCCCCACTCTCCCCATGGCCCTAGTAAAGGCCACCGTTAAATCACTTCTCCATTGTTTTTGTTCCCTGTGCACATGAAATAACTCAGTTCTTCTTACTGCTGTTAGAAGTAAGTCTAGCTTTCTTGCCTTTCTCGTGATTTCTCTCTGTGCCTGCTATTAGCACCCCACTCTTTCTGTTAGTTCCCAAGGCGAACAGCTCCTTGCTTCTCAGCGTGAGGACGCAGAAGGAAGGAGAGGAAAAGGGTGACCTGTGGGTCCCGGATGCTACAGGCCAATGGTTCTTAACTGACCTTTGAGAAAGGACTCAGTAGATAATAGGCCTCCTCCCTACTCAGGTTCTTAATCATTTGAGGGGAGAGTAAAGTCAGAAGATGGATTATTTTCCGATAAAGGCTCAAAGTTGGACAATGTGACTGGATGTACACACCAAAACTGAATAGAGCAGATTTTTACCAGTTGCGGCATCGGACCAGAGTGGAAAGAATAACTTGTGCTTCCTCCCAATATTTTCTTCCCTTCTAGCCCTGTGCCTTTCAAACGCTACAATGTTGGGCTGAGGATTTAGCTCAGTGGCACAAGCACCTGTGAGTTCGATCCCCAGTACCATAAAAAAATAAAAAATAAAAAATAAAAATAAATAAATGCTACAGTGTTCTACCTCTAAGCTGCCCTCTTAGTCCCCTCTCAGCAGTCTTATCCTCAGAGCCTAGGAAGAGAAAGACCCTGCCCCTCATGCTGTTTCTCCAAGTGCCCTCCTCTCCCTGTGTATAGGAGCAACGGGAGAAGAGGAGCCTGGAGTGCTATATTACACAGGGGAAAGAATATAACTCTCAACCCACTAGACCTCCGATGTGCCATTTGTGTTCCCCAAAATTGAAGAATGAATTCTACAGAACAACCGAGGTTAAAAGTAGGAAGAGCTGGGGAAAAAAAATTAAAAATTAACAAAGTTAAAAATAAAAAAGTAGGAAATGGTGGTGCATGCCTGTAACCTCAGCACTAAAAAGGCTGAGGCAAGAGGATCACCGTCAGTTCGATGCCAGCCTGGGCTACATCAGCGAGTTCAAGGCCAGCCTGAATGACACAGCGAGACCCTGACTCGGAAAAAATAAAAAAAATTTAAAAAAAGAAAAGAAAAGAAAAGAAAAGAAAAGAAAAGAAAAGAAAGAAAAAAGAAAAATTTTGGAGATAGCTCCTGAGAGACAGAAAGGGACCTGAGAGTGGGTTGCCAACAAGCCTACTTCTCAAAGGAAGTTTTATAGAGTAAAATCAGGTGGGTACAAAGTGGGTCAAAACTATGACCAACCAGTAAGGTTACTAGCATAGCTGCTTAGGTAACAATAATCTAGTGGGAAAGTGGGTTATGTAGCAAGTGTACTTGGGAAGAACAAGGACTATTTTAGGAAGCGGTGCATCAGGAGGTCCTGGTCACTGGCCCAGGTGACTGATGTCTAGCTAGACTTTAAGGACTAGGTGATACCAGTTGTAGTGCACTGTTTATCCCTCCGGGAGGCATGTAGGCCTTGTCATTCTGTCTTTATTTTGAGGTCTGGCCTTTGACCAATGCGCCTGCAGCCACTGATGCCCTCCAGGGCCTAGCCTTGCCTGACTACCTATAATATTTCTACCTAACTTAGCTATCTAGAATAGTATTAGTTCCCGACCCCCCACACAAGGAATTATGGGGCATAGAAGGAAGAATTTCCCTCTCCAAAAATTCTCTTTCTAGGATCATGGAACACTTTGAGAATGCAAACCAAGCTATAAAACCACTACTTCAGAAAAATACACATAGGTGCTGTTACTAGACTTTGGTATTTATGATTTATTCTCGCCAACTTTTCCCTTTCTTCTGCTTCCCGCAGCCCCGTCTTGCTTTGAGCAACTGTTCTTTGTGAAACCAGCGGTGTTGCAGAACGATAAGTCCCACTTGTTCTTGGTGACGCGGTAGAGTATGTGATCCAGAGTGTCCAATGAGAGAAGCTCATTTTTTGGGGGGGGGAGGGGGCCTGCTGATTCAGCAACTGGCATGTAATTTAAAACAGCCAATCAGGGAATGCGAATTAAGGGTTGGGGGTAGGAAGATTACTACTTTAAGAATGCTACACTGGGAGAAAAAAAAAAAAAAGCTAGCGCTGTCCCATACCTGTTTCCTCTGCCAAGTGAGAAGAATCAGTGTGAATAATGGAATTCAACAATGCCGAAAGAGCCAGGTGTGGTGGAGCACACCCATAATCCCAGCACTCAGGAGGCTGAGGCAGGAGGATCACCTCAAGTTTGAGGGCAGCCTGGGCTACAAAGTGAGTTCAAGTCAGCCTGAACTGCATAGTGAAACCCTGTCTCAAAAAGACAAAAACAACAACAATGCAGAAAGGTGACTTGAGGACATTATCGAAACCTGAATCCAGGCAAAAATGAAATCTGGTCTTCTGGTTACAGGAGGCCTTAAATTCACCTTTTATTTTTCAAGCAAATGTGAGGTAAGTTTCTAGTTTTTGCAAAACATGTGCTCAGATAAAACTTTCCCTCTACTTCCCAAAGACTAGAAACCCAAGTGTCCTCTGGCTGTTAAGAGCTGCTTCTGTTAGTGGTGTCCATTGTGAGACTGAAAAATGATCAAGTACGCTAAATGAGTCCAGTAGAGCTGGCTGCCACATTTGGAGCAGCGATACTTGCTTCGAGTTGGTCCTGTTTCTGCTTATCCAAAACTTGGAAACCATACTGAAAATACAGGCCAGAGGGCAGATAGCTTAAGAGAAAACAAACTGCATGGGTGTGTTAGAATGTCTAGTATTTCCTGCTGGAGCAAGTGTTACTTTACCTGGGGACGGAAAGATTATTATAAAGTTCAACCATCCTCCTTTTCTGTCTATGTAATGGGTGAGAGTTGGAAGAGTGAAGGGGAGAAAAAGAATTGCACTCAAACAAAAACGATGCTGGGGCAAGTTAACCTGTAAAAGCACAAGGAATTTGATGCAAGGTGGTTTAGAGGAATCTGTAGGATAAGAGGCCTTTTATTAAGCATTTCTTTTAGGCCGGATGTTGTGCTAAACACTTTACATGCAGTATAGCTGTGCCTGGTGGTGGAGCCTATTGTTATGACCATTTTACAAATGGTAAAACTAACACTGAGAGGAGCTAGGAACTTGCCCCAAGGTTCTCGGGTGGGTAGGGCCTGGACGTTACAACACCTGGCCCTGCATTTCCTTAACCACCACATCCCTCTCTCCCTAGCTAAAGACCTGGATTGAACTCTAGCTTTGTCAGTCACGGGCTGAGTGAATTTGAACAAGCCAGCCTCGAGTGAAAAATTCAGGGATTACATTAAATAACTTTTTTTTCCTCTGTCTTTCAACTCTAACATTTCAAAAAATGTTCAAATATTCAATGCCCTAAACTAGAATTTGTATTCCTGGTCTGAGGTTTTTTCCACTCGAGACCCTATAGATTGGTTTTCCCATGGATTTAGGATCAAAGATCTCCTTGGGGTTCTGCATTCCTTTGAAATGGATTCAAAGGCAAAGGAACTGGAAAGCCTTCCTCGCTGAGTGAATCAGCGTCTGTGAGCACAGGAGACAAGTTGTGACCCATCCCTTTACCGTCTGATAAGCCCAAAGGTCACAGCTCTGAACTGGAACCCACGTTTCATGCTTCCTACCCTTTTGTGGGTTTTCTGATAAGCCACCCTAAGTCAGCTGTGACTGTTTTTGTCTCCTGTGAACAAAGTCCCCAGGGCGTGCACTCTGCCTGCAAACTCCCCAGCTGCTTCCAGCTCTCCCTCTGCCCACAGCCCTTTATTGCTGCATTCCAACAAATTAGCCATGTGACAGAAGATTATTTTTAACTTCAATAGAGCAGCTCCCTCTCTTTTTTAATGTATCATGCTTGGCCCCCATTCCCTCGGTGAAAAGGGCACCAGCCGGCTACTTCTGAGAACCTTTAATGACTCCAATTGTTTGCAAAACTCTCTTAGAAGCTTGCAAAAAAAAAAAAATCCATTTCTTTCTCCTTCCCACTCTAGTCCTCTTCTTCTCTGGTTATTTAATAGGAGTTAAGGCTGAATCTGACTTAGGGACCTACCAGGGCTCCCCAACTCTCCTCCCCCTACCTCCCCACCACCCACTCTCTACAGAAGGTATTTTTTAAAAAGTGCAAATCCAACTTGGAGGGTAAACAGAGGGCAGGTTCCAGAGTGACAGAGACCCTCATGAAAGCCCCTCGCAGAACCCCAGCAGGTGGCAGGTGGGGGCAGGGGCGGGTTCCAGAAGCACTGAGAGCTAAGCATTTCCTAGGAATTAGGACAATCCAAGAGGGTCCCAGGGTCTGAGTTTTGACTCTGAGGCTGACCTTTCGACCTTCAATCCATCACACAGAATGATGAGCATATTGGTAGCCACTACATGAACCAAAGGCCTTTCTCCAATTTTCCTTCATTTTCTAAACCCCAGATACTTTTCTCATCTTAGGAGACCAAGTGAGCAGCATGGCTAAAACTAATTGGGATTATATCGCTCTGCCACCTAGCAAGGAGAGATACAGTTACATTTGAGGCCCCCCTACCACTGAGAAATGTGCAATTTCTTTTTTTTTTTTTTTTTTTTTTTTGCGGCACCAGGGATTGAACTCATGACACTGCGTTTGCCGGGCAGGCGCTTAAACCACTGAGCTAGATCCCCAGCCCTGTTTTTGAGACAGGGTCTCACTATGCCATTCAGGCTGGCCTTGAGCTCACTTTGTAGCCCAGGCTGGTCTCGAACTCACAACGATCCGCCTGTCTCAGCCTCCCGAGTGCTGGGATTACAGGTGTGAGCCACCACGCCTGGCTAATGTGCAATTTCTTATACCCTAGTTTTGCAAAGTAATTCATAACAGTTATAATGTGTATCGTTCCAGCCATTTTCTTTACTATATGCATTTTGATAAATCATGAATTATAAAAAAGATAGTTTGTGAGTGTGGGGGAGAGAGAGAGAGGGAGAATGGGCAATGGATGTGGTTATGTGTTAGTAAGAAAGAAAGGCAAGAAGCGTTACCAAGGGCTAGGGATTTAGCTCAGCAGTGTAAGCACCTGCCTGGCCAAGTGTGAGGTCCTAAGTTTGATCCCCGGTACAAAAAAAAAAATGCAGACTTGTCAATCTACATAATAAATTATAATCAACTATAATCTATAAGGGGCCAGGGATTTAACTTAGCAGTTCGAGCGCCTGCCTGGCAAATGCAAGGTTGAGACCCCCGGTACCAAAAAAAAAAAAAAAAAAAGTGTTGCCAGAGGTTTAGGGTTACAGCTCCAGCTCCAGGGATTCCAACATACCAGGCTCTGCCACCTGTCCCTGAAGTCCCATCAAGGAGAGCAGCAGTTATGAAGGGTAGAGAAGGAATTTTGATCCGCTTGACCATGCAAGCAGGACAGAAGAAGAGGTTGAAGATCTATCTTGCAAAGGCTAACAGAAACCTTGGGTTTCCTAGGAAAGGGGAACAAAGGGAGCTGGCAGGTAATCCTGTCAGGAATGGTTCTGCGAGGTTCCGGGACAGCCATCATGCTTGAGGGACAGTTTGGCTCCCACAATGAGATGACAGCTCCCGCTTCGGGGGACAGCCTTAGTTCCCATCACCGGGTCATTGCTCCTGCTTGGGGGGGG
>RJWT010039880.1:0-12589 GCA_004365215.1 Cuniculus paca | reverse complement strand
CACAACCTGGTGCTGATGCCAGTAGTTATCCCTGTTGGCCCCAAGAGCGCGCAATCTGCCCAACTCCAAGATGGAGCCCGGCCGACCACTCTCCCCCGTGGGGTGGGGGTGGGATGGAATTCCCAAGACTCACCAACTGCCAGCACAGATCTCCACGCCTGCAGCTCTCCTTCACTCCCACGCCTCTCCGCAGAGACCTCTGGGCTCGACCGCAGCTGCGACCATGACTGCAACCGCCACAGCTCGCGTCTCCAGGCTCAGCGGGTCTTCCGGCGGGGTGAATCCGGCTCCAGGCTGAGGCGCTGCCAGCCACCACCTTCTTGTTTGTTTAAATTCTTTTTATTCTCTTTGTGGGCTTCGAGTCATATTTTAGATTCTTCCTTGTTTCAGGGGACCCAGTTCCTTCCTTCTTGTCCTCTCCATGATGTTATATTCCAGCATCTGAACTGTTTCTCTCAGAGAGACTGTTTACTCTGCTGCTTACTGTTCCGTCATCTTTAGCTCCCTCCCATTAATATTTTCTATACTCGCTTTATCACATATTTACTCATTCTCCCTGTTCATCCATCAGTCCATTTATGTTTTGGATATATTTCAACAGAAAATACTGACACAAATATGCTTTCCTTTAAATGTATATATGACTATATTTCTTTTTTCTTTTTTTCTTTTTGTGGCACTGGGGATTGAACTCACGACCTTGTGCTTGCCAGGCAAGCACTTAGGCCGCTGAGCTAGATCCCCGGCCCTGGTGTTTTTGAGACAGGGTCTCACTATGCCGTTCAGGCTGGCCTTGAACTCAGTTTGTAGCCCAGGCTGGTCTTGACCTCACAATGATCCGCCTGTCTCAGCCTCCCGAGTGCTGGGATTACAGGCGTGAGCCACCATGCCCGGCTTGTTTCTTTTTTCTTTAAGTTCAAATTTATATACATTGAAATGCATAAATTTTAATTGCACCATCCCATGAATTTTGACAAATGCATATACCTGTGTAACTCAAACTGCTATAAAAAAATAGAATATTTTAATCACTTCAGAAAGTCTTTCTTCTGTCCCTTCTCAGTCAATGTCACCCATATTCAGAAGCAACCACTGTTTGGACTTTTCTACTACAATTTTTCCATCAAAAATTAGTACATAAAAAAAGTCAATATAAAAAAAGAAAAAATTAGTACTTCGTATATGATTCCACTTATATGATTCCAATGTTCATTAAATGGTATCATGTAGTATATACTCTTTAATAGGAGGCTCTTTTCACTCAGCATAATATTTTTGATACTCATCCATGGTGTTGCAATAAACAATAGTATAGTCTTTTTTATTACTGAGAATTTCATCATGGATATACTGTGGTTTATTTATTCTCCTACTCCTAGGTACACATAGGTAGTTTTTTTCTCTTGTGAATAAAGATACTATGTAAAAATCATTTTGTGGAATTTTTCTTTTCTTTCCTTTTCCTTTTTTGTGGGCACATAATTTTATTTCTTTGTGTTATGGATTATGCATTTATAGTTTTATAGAACATTGCCAGGCCTTTTTCCAAAATGTTCACACCACCTTATACTCTCATCAACAAGGCATGCACTACAATTGAAGTTTAATTAGCAATTTTTGTTTCTATGGTTATTGTTTGTGTTCTCAGAAACCTTTGCCTATCTTTAGTGATAATGATACTTTACCATATTTTCTTACAAAAGCAGTATGGGTTTATAGACAATGTCTATGATTCACATTCAATTAATATCTGTATATAGCATAAGGTAGAGGTACAAGTTCACTTTTTCCCATATGAATAAATATCCAGGGCAACCTACCCAGGACCCCTTCTGTCTCTCAGACATAAGCTTTCTTTCTCTCAATAAATGTATCCTGCTCATAAAAATAAATAAATATCCAGTTTTGTTTTGTTTTTTTGCGGCACTGGGGATTGAACTCACGACCTTGCGCTTGCCAGGCAAGCGCTTAGAATGCTGAGCTAGATCCCCGGCCCTGGTGTTTTTGAGACAGGGTCTCACTATGCCGTTCAGGCTGGCCTTGAGCCCACTTTGGAGCCCAGGCTGGTCTCGAACTCACAACGATCCACCTGTCTAAGCCTCCCGAGTGCTGGGATTACAGGTGTGAGCCACCACGCCCGGTTTAAATATCCAGTTTTGAAACACTGTTTTTTTTCTTTTCTCAGGTACCAAGGGTCAAACTCATGACCTCGTGCTTACCAGGCAAGTGCTTGAGCCACTGAGCTAAATCCCTGGCCTTAACACTGTTGAAATACCTTCCTTCCTCCATAGTATTATTTGGTTTGTTTGTAAGAAATCAATCAACAGTGCTACGGTTAGGATCTGAAATGTTCCCCCAAAGGCTTGCATGTTGAGGGCTTGGTCCCCAATGTTGTAAAGTTCAGAGGCGGGATTTTTAGGAAGTGAATGGGTCAGGAAGGCTCTGCTATCATCAATGGGTTCACTCACTGATGGGCTCATAACTGAATGGATTCTTGGGAGGAGGTGGGAAACTTAGGATGGAGGTGGGTCCTATGGGGGGCATTCCCTGAAAGCATATATCCTGGTCCCGTCTCTCCCTCTTTTCCTCCCTCCCTTACTCTGTTTCCTGGCCACCATGAGGTGAGCAGCTTTTCTCTGCCACGCCCTTTTGCTATAATGCTCTGCCTTACCACAGGCCCTTAACAATGGATCCAGCCAGCCATGGAGAGAAATCTCTAAAACAATGAGTGGAAATAAAGTTTTCCTCTTTTAAGTTCATTTTTCTCAGGTATTTTACAATAGCAACATAAAGCTAACCGACATGGTTGGTCTAAGTGAAGGCTGATTTCTGTCTTCTTTACATAATTCCATAGATCAACTGTCAATCATTATGCCAGCACCACACCAACTCAATGTTTGTAGTGTATAGAAAGTTTTGAAAGAAATATAAATCCTTTAACTCATTTCTCTTTTTCAAGGTTGCTTCATCTCTAGTAAGACTATTTGTCTTCATATGTACTTTTTGATATTAATACAGCTACTCTAGACTTATGCTCATTGTTTTAAGACATATTTTAAAATCTTTGTATTTTTAAAGAATGTCTCCTGCAGACAAAATATAATTAGATCATACTTCATGTTATCTATTGTGACAATATTTATCTCTTTAGTGTTTCTTCTATAACTTCTAATGTAATTATTGATATAATTGTATTTGAGCCTACTATGTTACTGTTATTTTGTTTGTCTCTGGTATTTGTATTCCTCTGTTCTTCCTTTTATGGTTTCTTTTGCATTATTTATTTCTTAGAATTTCATCTTAATTTACTATTAGTTTGCTTATTTTTATTTCCTCACTTAAAAATTAGACATCCATATTCTTACTGTATTACTTAATTTTAACTGTTTGGGGGCTTTTAAAAATTGTACTATACTATGTGTTATATTCCCAATATGCTTTTTAAAAACTAAACATTATGCTAACAAGATTCATCCACTTATTACATGTAGCTTTAGTTCACTCATTTTTACTTGAGAATCCATAGATTCTATTTCCGTGACTGTATCAAAGATTATTCTTTCTCCTTAGGGAAGTTGTGCATTCTCTCATATGTTTATGGGCTACTACAAGTTTCCTACACTTGCCCTCATTCCTAAAATGAGTGTACCGAAAAAGGATACTTCCAATTACTTTGAGCTCTTTGGTGGCTTTTTCTATTAATGAAAAATTATGATGGCAGTAGAGAAGGGAAAACCATCTATAACCTTGATGCTTCCTTATAGGGCACAAATAGCCAAAACCAGTTATGTCTACATGGGTTAACTAACATTTGTTGAGCACTACTATGTGCCAAATACTTTTTGTATTACTTCATTCAGTGCACACCACAACCCTATGGAACCTTCACAAAACTAGTAAGTGGTAAAGTGGTAAAGTCAGTATGTGAACCAGGGAAGTCTTCCTATCTACTATAACTAACTGTATCTACACTAAAAATTTGATTTTATATTCCAAGTTGGGAGGTGGGGGAGAGCTGAAGAAGAAAGCATATCTTTTTTTAATAAAATAATATCCTTTGTACTTTTCCTCTCTAACTTGACAAGGTAAAGTGGTGCTGAAAGAGTGGAAAAGTCTTTTGGCACACAAACAAGTGTTTCTAACACAAGACACCCAAATACAGTAACTTTTTTCTTAATGTTTTAATAGCCAGGCAAGCGAATCATTTGCTTCCCTTTCAATTTACTAGTAACAATAAACCTAAGGGTGACGAAAAGAGGCAGAAAATATTTTATATATCAAGGTATTTATAGGTCTTAGGGTAAAATGGGTTCAAAAGAAATGAAGAAAATGTTTAAGTTTATTTCAGTAAAATTCAATGTTAGAAATGCAAAGATACAACACTGCTTATTCAGTAAGAATATCAAGTAGTAGCGTTATCTTCACGAATGGTGTTCAAATGATAGCTGAAGAATGCTTACCATTCTAACAAGTATAGATACAAGATAGAACCAACTACTTTGTTACATAACTTCATACATTGTTATTAAAAATGCCAGATAGTTAGCTTTTCACAATATTAGAAATTACCAGGAAAGTCAAGTGTGGTGGTACACGCCTGTAATCCCAGCACTCATGAAGCTGAGGTAGGTGGATCACCATGAGTTGGCCAGCCTGGGCTACATAAGTGAGTTCAAGGCCAGCCTGTACTACATAGTGAGATCCTGCCTCAAACAAGAAAAAAACGCAAAAGAAAAAAATACCAGGAGAAAAAAAATGTAGAGATAGCTCTTAGTTTCTCAATGTATAGAATAATTTATGATACGTATAGTCATGAATTAAATGACTAAAAACATTTTGTTGACTTTCCTACAGCCTAATTTCCAGAGCCCTATTGTTAAATATTTATTTAAAGTATATTAATATTTATTAATTTGACCAAGAAACAATATCCTATAATACTGTAGATGCAAATTTAACTTTAGGATGTTTAGGAACCCCTAAGTATAAATTGGAAGACTGATGCACTATTATTAACCCACTTAATACCTGAGCATAAAAGTAGGTCACTATGTAAAAGATGTTCTTTTGGATATAACTGGCTATTCATTTTTAGTTAGTGATGATTCTATACCAGTTACACTTCAGCTTTAGTGGAATAAAAGAATAGTTTTTATTGCTCAGGAGGTGGCCTAAAACTAAGATCTGGAAGTAAAACCTTAGACTTTCTTTTTGCTGTAAAGAATCATTCACTTAAAAAAAAAAGAATCATTCACTTGCTCTCATTTATATAGCCATTCATTCATTCATTATTCATTGACTACCTACTTTTTTTGACTACCTAAGTTTTAGTACTAGATACCAGAGATTAAATGCAAACAAAACTTCTTATCCCTGGATGGTTCATATAGCAATGGATAGTTCCATAAATAGAAATTGTAATGATAATGCCATTTAGGCTACAGTAGAGAGTTGTGCAAAACAATATAGAAGAAACAAAGGAGGAAATACTCAATTGGGGTTGGGAAATGCTTTACAGGAGTTAATTTTTAGACTGGTTTTGAACTAGTGGGTTTTTGTCAGGTGGAAAGTAAGAGTACATATTTCAGGCAGAAGACTACCATAGTAGGCAGAGAATGGCAGGGTAAGAGTGTGGTAAGTTGGGGGAACAGTGAGTAGTTGTGAATTGCCAGAGTAAAGGTACAGGTTTTAGCATGTTGGGGTAAGGCTATCAAGCGATATTGCTGTTATGACTCTATAACAGATATTGTTATGGATGGTTGTGGATTATCCATTAAGTAGATATCAGATTATCCATCAGTCATTGCTGCCATTGGAAATAATGGGAGGTGAATTTCAGGTAGTCTTTTCTAAAAGGGGGCATGAGCTTCTAAACCAGAAGAGATAATGTTGTGCGTCCAGCACTTTTTTTTTTTTTTTGAGACGGGATCCTACTATGTTTCAGGGTAGCCTTGAAGTTGTAATCCTTCCCCAGCCTCTCAGGTGCTGGGATTATAGGTGCTTCAGTTTTGGAAATAGAAGGAAGTAAAGGCAACATTCTTAACACTTGGCAGGTTGCAGAAGGCTTATCGGTCCTCCTAGAAAGATGGGGATAGAACCAGCTGTTTGGGTTATCCACTGCTTTATAAAAATTTTACTTTTTCATTCTAATTTATGATTTTATAGGTCAGGAAGTCAAGCAGTGATTAGTTGAGGGGTTGATTCATCGGTCTTTCTTCAGTTTATTTGGGATGCAGAGACAGAAGGATCATAAGCTGGCCTGGGCAACTTGAAGAAGCCCTGTCTTCAAAGACAGGCATGCTGTCTGAAAAATTTTAAAAAGGATGAGATGTAATTCAGAGCTAAAATACTTGCCTAGCATATGTGAGGTCCTGGGTTCAATTCCTAGTACTGCCAGAAAAAAAAAGAAAAAGACACTACAGTCCAGTTAGTGTCCATATTAAAAAATCCTAAGTAAGGAGTGTGAGGCTGTCACTGGATATCTTTTGTCTATGATACTTATCCCACTTAAAATTATTTATGTGTACAACTTAACTTACTTATGATAATTTCTATTTAATCATTATACAGTCTTTTTTTTAAAAATCACCAGAGAGCCAAATCCTTGGTTTTAAAAGGCAAAAAGTCTAACTGGGTTCTGAACCTGGCAGATCTAATAGGCATGCAATAAGGAAACTTCACAAATTACTGGTTCTTACTTGCGGTTCTCTTTCAGAACTTTTTTAGTAGCAAAAAAATCTCCATACCTCTTACAGAATCAAAAAAGACTCAGAAGAGCCAAACCAATGCTGGGCAAAAATAGCAATGTGATGGTATCTCAATACTAGATTTCAAGTTATACTACAAAAGCCTTCATAATCAAAACATGGCACTGGCATGAAAACAGATATGTAGGCCAATGGAATACAGCAGAAGACACAGAAACAAGGCCATACAATTACAGCCATCAGATTTTTGGGGTCAAAAACATACTCTGGAGGAAAAAAACAGCCTCTTTAACAAATGGTGTTGCGAAAACTAGATATTCACATGTAAAAGACTGAAAATAGATTCCTCTCTCTCACCATGTACTAAAATCAAATAAAAATAGATCAAAGACCTAGATATAAAACCAGAAACAGTGAAATTGCTAGAAGATAACATATGAGAAACTGTTGAAGCTATAGGCACAGCCAAAGTCTTCCTGAATAGGACTTCAATAGCAGAGGAAATAATAGCAAGAATCAACAAACGAGACTGCATCAGATAAAAGTTTCTGCACAGCAAAAGAAACAGTGAAGAGATAGCCTACACATGGGAGAAAATCTTTGCCAGCTACTTTTCTGACAGAGGATTAATATCTAGAATATATAAAGAACTAAAAAAATTGACCACTAAAATCAACACAATGAAAAATGTAGGCAAATGAACTGAACAGGAACTTCTCAAAAGAAGTACAAATGGCCAATTAAGTATATGAGAAAATGTTCAACATCTTTAGCTATTAAAGAAGTGCAAATAAAAACCACATTAAGATTCCATCTCACCCTACCTCAGTTAGAAAGGCCATTATCAAGAATACGAAAGACAACGAATACTGGCAAGGTTGTGGGAGAAAAGGAACCTCCCTCCCTCCCTTGTATGTGGTAATGTAACCTAGCACGATCACTGTGATGGTTATTGTTATTGATAGGTATGATTTTATCATGGTTGATTGACTGTGCCAACTTAAGAAGTTTAGTTAAGAGAAGTTTAACCAAATCGGCTCAGCAATTCCACACCCTATGGTGTGGAAGATCCATGCTATTGTGGGTCAAAGCCTGGATGGTTTAAAGGGTAAATGAGGAAGGCTGGACCTGCTTCTATTCCTTGCGATGTGCTCCAGTCTTAGCCTTCACCTTGAAGGCATCTGGCTTTCAGTGCAGACTTCAGCTGCTGGTACAGATTTTCAATCTTTTAGCATGGACTCTTCAGCCTTGTATCGCACACCTGTCAGCCTCCTGATACCAACACTGCAGTGAGCTCCAGACCTTGGATTGAATGAATCCTTAGGTCTCCAATGTGCAGACAGACCCTCTGCATGCTTTCTCATCTGACTCTGTAAGCCAGATTTTGTAAATTCTTACACATTTGTATATCTTGTGTTGTATCTATTTCTCTAACAGAATACTAACTGATACAACTATGTTAATTAGTATACAGATCCTCAAAAACTAAACATAGAAATACCTTTTCAACCAACTAACCACTTCTGAAAGAATTAAAGTCAATATTCTATAGTGATACATGAATATCCACATTTATAGTGGAACAATTCACAATAGCCAAGCTGTCAAAACAGACGAATGGATAAAGAAAATGTGGTACATACACACAATGGAATATAACTTAGCCAAAAAGAAGAACAAACTTGTCATTTGCAGAAAAACAGAATTTTTTGTGTGTGAAAAACAGAATTAGAGACCATCACATTACTTGAAATAAGCCAGACTCATAAAGTTAAATTCTGCATGTCTTCTCTTATATGAGAAACTTAATAACAAAAAAGGTAGAATTTTGGAGATAGGGAAAGAAGTAAGAGGGAAAAGAAGGAAAGGAAGGAGAGGCAATAAGAGAATAAATGATCAAGACGTGTTAAATACAAGTACCAGTTTACCAAATGAACCTCACTATTCTGTTTTACCAACATGCACTAATAAATAAATAAAAGAAAATAAAGTTATTAAATCCAGGGGGGAAAATTCTCCATGGCTCCTGTACAGATTCTTGTTTATCTCTGCGGGGAGACTACAAGTGGACTGAAGATTAATGATGCTGGAGCTGACTAAATTGCTACATTTAACAATTATAAGATTTTTAAGATTCACACTAGTAACCTGAAACTGGCCACAGTTGCAAAGTTGATCAGTGAAATCAGCAAATGCTACAAATCCTGCCCAGAGCACAGATTTTAAAGAATTCGCCAGCACACTACAAGGTGAGGGCCCAGGAGGAATTTACACATTGAAAAAGCTCCATAAGGAACTGATAAACAGTCAAAACTTAAAACCTCTGTTTTAAAGGGAAAATTAAACTAAAACAAAACAAAATGAAACAAAAACCAGGGTACACATGGCTTCTACTCCCTTAAGGTGATATGCTAGGTACAACAGGGATCAATATGATCATGGAAATTCAGTTCTCTAAAAAGATCTATTATTTCCCTTCCTACATTGTAAATTTTATAAGGACAGGATTATGTTTGCATAGTGTCAGACTTACAGAAGATGCTCAGCAGATACTAGGTGAGTTAATAAATATAAACCAGGGTATCATAGCCAATAAGTGGCAAAACTAAGGAAAAAAGTTTAGGCTAATTTCATGATGTCATGTACTTTACCCCATTAAATTACAGTCATATACTTGGTTTGCCAGTCCAAGATGAGTTTAGCACAAATCATAAAATAATAAAGCTCTGCATCTGTGTCACTGTCTAGTTCTTGGTAATTGAAAGCCTTTCATAACTTACTGAATTTGAGCCACCTGGGATGAATGGCATGTAGATATGATTAAAACCTTAATTTTCAGCTCATGAAACTGCTTCATGGAAGAGAGATAATTTTCTTAAGGAACCCAAGAGTAATGAACAGAGTCAGTACTCTGTCTGGGAAGGTCTTGTGCTCCTCTTGCATTAAAGGAATGTTCAAGGTGCACTGAAGACTCTTGTCTTTGAGTTGTCTCTTGTCTTTGAGTTGTCTCCTGTCTAGATTTTGCTCCCTTCTATTCAAAGAAATTCTAGATCTCATTGTCTGAAGACCACCCCCCCCCACACACTTGATCTATTTCCTTCACTGTAGCCTGGACCCTGGATAGGGTCATATGATTTTATGTTTAGCCAGAACATCCTGGTACAGTTGTAGCAATTATTCAAATACTATTGGAATATTTCTATGTGGATGGTAAATGGTGGCTGCCTAGAGCCCTTGTAAATATTTTAACATACAACAAGAAGCAGGCTGCCTGACATAGCAGAGGACTTCCAGTGCTGGCATCTGCCTACTCTGATGGATGGTGACTATATTATATTGGTTGTTAACTATTTTGAGTATTTCCTGCTCTATTGGCAATATCTTTTCTGTTATCCAAACTTTTTTGTTTTTATCTTGCTAGGAACTGAACTAAGTGCCTTACACACGCTAAGCACACATTCTAGTAAGATATGTACCTCTAGCTGTTCTCTAAACTTTGATTTAAAACTTTTAACTATGTTCTTAGTGCCACCCTTGGGATAGTGCTTACATGCTCCTTTTGTGTATATCATGTTTCCTTGATTGTTTGTAGTACTAGCTATAGCATAATTGCTTAGCCTAACTTCTGATTTTAGTACCAGTCCTCTGCTACAAACTGAAAAAAATCTGAGGGACACTAAAATCTATTCTTTTTAAAGTATTAAATATTCTAATTACTTGTGGATATAAAGAATTAGATTATGACTAACCAACATTACAAACTGAAACCTTATTCAGAGATAAGACCAAAGAACACATACAGAAAGGGTACTAAAGCAACATTGATTATTTATCAAATACTCTTAGACTTTTTTTTAAGGGAGGAGAGGTTTATTATGGTTCATGTAACAGCATGACTTTCTCAAACTTTCTAAAATCATTTCCAAACTAAGGAGTAGGTAAATCAAATTAATGTCTCTGACCAAAAAGAAATTTGAATATTTAAGATGTGGGTATGCTGCTAAGACAGTTTTCACCAGGAAGAAGTGAACTGCTACTATTTTAGTATTCATATTTAAAGTTTGTCTTGCTTACTTTTCTCTCTTTTGGGACGAAACACCCAACACCCAAAATGAAGGAAGGAAAGGTTTATTTAGTTCACTGTTTGTGGAGGTTTCAGTCCATAATCAGCTGACTCCAAGGTAGGGTGGCATGGCACTGGGGCAACACTTCAAGGCAGCAGCCAGAGCAAAAAGGGGAACAAGCCTCTTCTCCCTTATATTGTACGCAGGATACCTCTCCCCTCCAGGGCAGGTGTAGCACTCACAAAATCCTCTTGCACAGGATTAGGATATTTACAAAGTAAGGATCCTGGCTCCCTGCTGAGTATCTCAGTTAAACTTCTAAACTTCTCAAGTTGACACAATGTATCAAGCATAACAAAGACAATTATCTTTTCAGCCTTTGATTTGGGAAAAGCTAGTGTCAGGACAGAGTTGCTGGAATCCACAGGAAACACAGAAATCTGAAACAAAACTCAAGAAGCCCATCTGCCTATAGAGGAAAGGCTGCTATATTTGAAAAGCTGACCCAAAAATTACACTATAAATGTATGGCAAAAGAAGTATGTATTAAAGGAATTTAGAAATGACTTATTGCTGTGAGAATAATATTTTACAGGATAAACGGATTTTGAGACCAGCCTTGAAGATCTTGAAAAATCACAGAGACTTAAGAGATATTTCAGACATGAACAAAAGAAAGAAGAAAAAACAAAAAACAAACAAACAAACAAACCCCAGCAGAAATACATTTGACACCTTGGGAGTGGCAGTTAGCTAATTAGCTGAGTTGAAATCCAGGGCTTCCATCTACCAGGAAGTTAGGGAAAGTACTTATTAGTATCTTAGAAAACCGAGTAAAATTATGTCTTGGTGGCAGTAAAAAAAAAAAAAAAGAAAAAAAAATTATAGTATTACCACAACTGCCTGGCAAGCATGAGGTCCTGGGTTTGTAGTCCTGGTACAAAAAAAAGAAAAACAAAAAAGAAAAAGAAGAAGAAAAAGAAAAATTACAGTACTTAAAGAAACAGGTTAAAATTTATAAAGTCAATCAAGGTTTTTTCTCCTAAAGCCAAAAGACCTTGGTTAATGTAATCACAGATCTCCACCAGAGGGCAGCAAAGTCAAAGCTTATACTTGTTAAAGGTGAGCGCACTGCCTCCACAGAAAACACTACAAGAAAACATTATGTGGTGTCGTTCAAAGGCCATTTTCAGTGCGTTCAACCTTAGACAAAGTCCAAGCTAGCAGACCAATCTCTCATAAGACTCCTCTGTATTAAATGCTTTTAAATTACAAAACAGACCATCTGGCTTTGGGAATCTGCCTACGCTGAGAGACACAAGTGCTTATGTAGGGCAAGCATACCCGGAATGCCAACAGCAGCACTCATTACCGGCTACCTTATCTCAGTCTCCACTGATCTTAGGCACATTCTGAACACCACCCAAAACAATGTCTCACTATGTACATACCTGGACCATGATTTCAGTCTAGGCTTTCCATATCCTTTTGGTCAACTGGAGAAGAGGTTGGTCTTAAAGGGCTAATATGTCTTTATGAGGTAAGGCCACAAGAGAGAGGTTCTAACATGTTTATTTGCCTTAGAAAGCTGTGACCTTTCATATGGGTGTGTGTGTGGCAGGGGGAGGGGGTGTTGGGAGACCTCAGTTCTAACTAGGACACAGTATCAATATAGACACCTAAATAAAAGGATTGAGAACTTTAACGAACTTCTTAGAGCAGGGTGGTGAGCCTATGGCACACATGCTGCAGTGAGCCGTTTGCATCATTGAAAGCACTAAAAGGTTCATCGTCACTTTTATAGGCTATGGCTAGATG
>RJWT010039879.1:0-12594 GCA_004365215.1 Cuniculus paca | reverse complement strand
GAAGACTGTCAAAAAACAGAAATGTACTTCTTGAAGCAACAAGCATGTCTACTGTTCCTTTCTACTGGGAAGGTTGCTTGATGAGCTCGGTTTTGAGTTACATGAAATGACTTAAACACAATGAAAACTTTGAGTCTAATAAGAAATGTCAAATGGAAAATGTAACTAAAAGATTCTTGCTCGAACAAGTCCTTGCTGATGAAACCTGAAATCAATATTGATGAATTTGGCTGGCCCAGTTTTTGCTAAGTGGAGTGAACTGGGATGGTAGAAGAAGTTATTTTAGCTGTATTTCCTCAGCATGCCAATAGAGTTTTCCCAGCATCCTTTTGGTTACACATGTGGCATGCATTTATTATTTACAATACATACACAGGAAGTGTGTGATTGATGAGATAACCCCTTTTTCAGAAAGATCTTTTCCAAATGGGCCTTTATATTGTATATGTTAAAAGAAATAACATAAAGTCAGCAATATATGCTTTTTCATCCCTCAATTTTATTTCCAATAAAAATATTACCCAAATGACATTTTTAGGAAGTTTGTGGTATATAAGATGGTTACAGATAAATGTAGATTATGCCTCTATATTTTCCTTTTCATAGGTCCTCTAACATGTTGTGTAGAACACGTATCCAAGCTTATATTAGCACAAGAAGGGAGAAAGAGTACACACAACAGAGAGGGAAAAAGATTAGACTGGGAGAGTTCTGGATGGGACACATAGAGAGTAGAACATTACATTCACATAGATTTTCATGCATACTCAGATATTTATACTGAGTTGTTATACTGAATGAGAACTATGAACATTCCAAGCAGTATCTGTGGAGTTTTGTCAATGTCATAAATTTAATTTTGAAACATTAGTATTGTCTTAATAGGAGTGTTCCCAGTTAGAGTTAAAAAGTAATTTTTTCTCTTGAAGAATGGAATAACCCTAAGGACAATGTCAAATTCATACCATTTGGTTTGGTATGAGACACTGGTTTTAAATCTGACCACATCCACAGGTAGTTCTATCCTGTTTTAAGACTTTTTAATCAGAAATTTTCTTTCTAAAAACTGACTGTGCTTCCCAAATCATTGCATTAAAGGTTCCCTACCAACAGCATTCTCTAAAAGACCATTTCATGAATAATTATATTCCTAAAATGTGATATTCATATATGTTCATATGCAACATATATTCATACATTGATAAATATATAAACATGTGTGGAATATTACATACCACATATAAACCTGTCTGGAATGTCTATGATTTGACATAATAACAGATAACATTCTTAACTTTCAGGGGCATTATTCCAAATGACATAAAAGTACTCTGCATGACAACTCCACAAAATATGCATTATTTTCAATATTCTGTATTGATCAGCTTTCTGTTGCTGGGACAATATACCTGACACCATCAACTTAAAGGAGGAGAGATTAATTTTAGTTCATGGTTTCTAAAGGCTTTAGTAAGTCCATGGTCAGCTTGTTTCAAGGAAAAAATGCCATGCTGGTAGGACCTGGCAGAGGACAGCTCCTCAGCTCCTGGCAACCAGAGAGCTGAGACAAGTTCAGGATTCAAATACAGCCCCCAGTGTCATGTCCCCATGACTCACTTAACCAAACCTGGCCTAATCTGTTCATAGCCCATGTGCTATACACCTATGAGTGGGTTAGCCCACTGGTGATGTTAGTGCCCTCACAATCAAACTACCTCCCCTGCAGTCTCTTAATCCAGTCACGATGACAATCAGGACTAATACAAACATTTTTCCGTGTTATAAACGACGAAACAGAGGCACAGATAGGTCGTGTAACTTACCCTAGGCCTCCCTCTAGAAGGCTGAGCCAAAGTTTATAACCAGAAAAACAGGCAGAGCTTGCATGTCCATCCAGCATGTTGTGACAAGGATCAACAAACTTCCCATACGGGGCCACATAGTGCATAGTTAGGGTTGGTTGGCTGCATAAGATTTCTTTTACATCTTTTTAAACAACAATTTATAAACATCATTTATAGGCCATTAGAAGAAAACAGATCATGAACTTGACTTGGCCCAAAAGAAATAGTTTGTCAAACTCAGCTTATTGCCAAAATTCCTCCAACAATTTTTAAACATATATGCAATAGGTATACAAACTGGTGTTATTTCTTGTAGACATCTACGTTTTTATACTACACGGTTTCTTCCAAAGACCCTCCAGTCACCTGGTCTTGAGAACTGTCTTCCCCATCATTTAACCAACCACTTGTAAGGTTTCTGTCTAGTCTGATCATGTAACCCTATCAAGCAGCCCAGGGTGATTAATCCAGGGTGATTGAATGACCCAATCTGGGACCAAGAACCAGGAAGCCTTTCACTGAGTGATATTCTCTGTCAATACTGGCAATGGGCCTTACATCAAATGCAATTGGAGGCTCTTCAGTGGCCATGATTTCCACTCCATGAACTGGAGAAAGAGGAAACCTCACCTGCATAGAGAGGAAATGCCGAGAAAAGACCAGAGATGACAGATGGAAAAAGAATCCCAATGATGAGTTCTTTGTTCCCACAACCCATCTGTCCTTGGATTTCCTGAGAAAATTTCTATTTCCTTGCAATACGTTTTCCCTTTTCCCTCCAGTATTATGGGATGGGTTTCTGTTACTTACAATGAAAACTAATATTATTACATATTTTTATCATTTTCAGTTAGCCAACATTTTTAAACCTGTAAGTTATTTTTAAGAAATTAGCTAAACAATGGTTTAATGAAGTTCATCCTTTCGAATCACTCCAGATGTTTTTAGTTCACAAATCTCCATGTAGACATTTGATTTAGGTAAGACTCTGATTAACCAAGCATTTAACAAAATGTTGTAGTTTATTAACCGTTTTTGTCTTTCCCGTCACCTCTCACAACAGTGGCACTTACTCAGAGGCCTGAATCTGTCTGTCCAGTGTATTTCAGCAATTTTTAAATTACTACCATAGTATTCCCAGCACGTTTCTTACTTTAGGCTGTTGCCTACACCTGGGTCAGAATAGTCACTCAACACATACTGACTTTTTAAGACATTAAACCAAGCCATGAAGAGTTTTAAAGACTCTTCACACAAAGATTCATGAATCAGACAGCTCCAAACCAACAAGACAACAGTGGTTTAGGGAACACAAGGGTAACATGTATAGGATGAACACAGAGAAAGAGCAAAGAAAATATTTGATTGGTTACAGTTACATAGTTGCCTGCATCCCCTGGAAAGTCCTTGTTTTATAAGTTAGTTGCCTGCTTCTGATTTGTTGAATGTAAGTCTATTTTTGTTTATTAGAGGCACTTATAAGAAATAGCTTGAGTTAAATTTGGCTTGTGTTTGTAAGTCAAGCAATGTTAAGGTCACTTAGGGAGGCTGACTGGCTTTGTACAGAGAGTCTTCAGTCCCAGTTTCTATTTTAATTTACTTTAACAAGTTGAAAAAACTCAATGTGTACATTTTAGTGAATTTTAAAACATTTAATAATACTTGAAGATGACTACTTATGTAAAAAGGATTTTTATTTTATGTAATTAGTTATAAAAATTATTTATTCAAACTGGAAAAATTTCTCCCCAATATATCCTAGATAGAAATAAGGAAAAGAATCTCTGCATAGTGGTGCGTATCTGTAGTTCCAGCACTTCGACCCCACAAGTTCCAGTTCTACCTGGAATCCTGGTAGTTGATCCTGTCTTAAAATTAAAAAAAAAATAGTAAAAAGGGGACTGATGATGAACATAGCTCAGAACAGAAAGGCCTGTGAGTTTCATTACCAGTACGGGGGGGAGGGGGTAAAGAGAGAGAGAATGAATCCGTCTCAGGTGTTGTAAAATGGTTATATAAAATAGCCATACTTAAGTGTAATGAATGCAACAGTGAAGAAGAGCTTTGGTTTTTACATGCCCAATGCTATTTAAAATAAACCATGTTGCAACAATGCATAGAGAATTTTCAGACTCTAGAAAAATTAAGCTGACATTTGCATGTAAAATTAATGGGAACTATTTTTTCATAATCTCTTCTTTCAGAAGCCACAAAAACTAGTCACTTTCAAGGAAAATGACAAAAATTGCTCTCTTTTTAAAAATGTGTTTCAAAGCATGGTCAGGTGATTGGCCATCCTGATGACATCAGTCTTACCAGCTGCTTTCTTGAGTTTAGTTTCACCAGTCAAATGAATTAACTTACATGGATGGGATGTTGTATGGAAAAGTGATTTCTTTCTTTAAAAAATTCGTGGGTTAGGGGATTTTTGTAAGTGAGTAAAATCACATGGGCTTTCCAGATTTTACCCTGTATTATCTTCCAAAGGGGCCCGTTTCGTTGCGAGTCCTATTGAGCCTTTTAGGCAGAACCAATGACATTGATGAAAATTTGCCATCAAATGTGACAACACATTTGCTAGTGCATATTCTTATATGGATGCTTGAGGAGTTTTGTTTCAAATGCAAACCACCAAAAGACATATTCTCTCACTTCCACAGCTAGTCTTATTTCATTTCCTCCACCACACAAGTGCCTTCATTTTTCTTTAACTCTACCCCTTAAAGCCAGGAGGTCACTTGGAAACAGTCCCATTTGAAAAGTCAGAATCTATATGTAAAACACAGAAATCCACTCTTTGAGGTTTGAAAGTTTTTTTAATTTGAACACTCAGCTATAATGACCATTGTCCATAAGTTGCCAAACTACTTTCTCTCTTGGGATCCTTATTGTTCCTTTCTCATTACACAGAATAGCAGCTCTTTGGTGCTCATTTCCTGAAGAAGATTACTTTTTAGTATCAAACTTTGCCAACAAATCTTTTCCCAGCCAAGGACTTCGTGAGCATGTTATGGTTAAACAGGGTGACCTTCCAGGTAAAACTGACTGTAGAAGAAAACAAACAAGTGAGTGTGAAAGTGTTTGCCGAGTTTCTCCACTGCATATTTATGGCTACGCATAAATGAGCATTTCACTGGGTGTCCTCTTCTAATAGAGAAAAGCGTAGCCAGAAAAATAATGGAAGCCCCCAACTTGGACTTGGGGCCTCAAAAAAAAATATCCATGCCTTAGTGTGAATTTTTGTCAGTTAGATGAGGGATGTGGAATGTTTTAAAGCCTTCTTAGGAATCCCACTTCATTGTAGGTGACTGGTCAATGCAGAGAGCCACTTAGGCATAATCTGGATCCTAGATATAAGTTTGCATATGCAGAGTGACTATTGGATTAATCATAGAAGGGAAAAAGCAATACCTGATTTAAGTCAGCACTTCACTTTGAATCTGGACTTTAGTAGTTAGATCTGGATTTGCTCAGTAGTTGCACTGATAAAATTTTCAACCTCAATGAGAATCAGTTTTTTATATCTATTAATTAGGTATCATATATAGTTTATAATCTTGTTTCAAGATCTACAGGTCTATGAAGAAATTTGTAGTCAGTAAAATGGACACATACTAATCAAACTGTTCTCTATCAGCATCCAGAGGGCAATGACAACACAGGTCAACTCAAAACAGCTGAAAATAACAGCTAGTATGACCACCAAATCCACATTAAGATGTCTTTCTCGGTGGAGACTGACTATATGTCTGGGAATTCAGAGCATTTCCTTGCCTCTAACTAGTGTGCAATATGGGGATAGAGAGCCATTGGAATGCAGATGCGTACACTTAAAGACCAATGACACAGTCAAGGAAAGGTCCCCCTTTAATAATTAAAATTAGCAAAAATAAATAAATAAACAAACCCACAACAACCCTAAGAAGTGAGCATTTGTTTAATTGTAGTTTCTCAGAAAAAATTTTGAGATAACAATTTGTATGTAAGAAATGTGTTGGGAATGAAACAGAATCAGGATTAAGCAAAGAGGAGCTCAACTGTGGTGCAGGAGGAATAGCCTCAGCCAATTTCTAGGAGGCTCAGGAGCTAGAATGACTCATCAGGGCTGTGCCAAATTGAAGCAGAAGAAGCAACTATTGGCCCCAATGCTTTAGCCAGTCATTAAATGCAAGCTCCAGCCACAGAGAGAATGCAAACTCCAATGAGACAGCTTTATTCTGAGGGTGTTTTGCCAAAAGGAGTTCAACTCTGAATGGTCAGCAGGCAGCACTTGTGAAAACAATTACCTCTGTCCCAAAGTGGGACATGGATGCACCACAGAGCCACTAGAGACCACACCTTGCCACCCAAACCACTTGTCTCATATAATGACTCCATTCCATAACAAACAACTCCTACAAGATTCTTTGTGGTTTGTGTCCTTTCCCACAGAAACTTTTAGGAAGACAGTTATTGTGACAAGAAAGAGCTGCTGCCATTGCAGATAGTCTTCAAAACACACCTGTCACTCACTGTCTTTATTTCTTTACTACTCATCCTAGATTACGCTTACCTTGTGCTGGCTTGTCTGCAGGTCTTGGTGGTTTATCAAGTAAGGACCCAAGCTTCACTCATAAGTAGTCTGAATCCCTGCTCACCATACCCTTTCCAGTTTGTAACAGCTTCAGTTGTCCATTTACTGTCAAAACTGTATAGGAAAGAACAAGAAACATCCCCATGAGAGTACATAGGTACCAAAGGTACTCTTACTTGACTCCATTGTATAAGAGCAGCCCTATCTTTTCCTAAACATCTGGATCAATGACTTCTTTTTGGACAATAATTCATTGCTTTACCTATTGATCTTTTATTGCAAAGATCCCAAAGTGACCTACGGAGAGTTATAGCTTACAATATAATAGGATTTTCAGTGTCCACAAATGAATGTGTCATATGACCATCACCACATCTCTTTGGTACAATGAGTTCCATTTCCAAAGGAATATTGTATGGTATCTTGTTTTGGTGAATAAAATGTTCTACATGGCATCAGATAGTGGTATTCATGTCCTGTCATCAAGAAAGGAAATTCTCATACCCAGAATTACATCGATTCTAGTCAGGATGAAAACTACCTCTTTTGAAAGTGAAAGGAATCCACAGGGCTGGTTGATTTTGAAGGACAGTGGTATCTAGAAGTTAGGTTGGACAGATTGGTAAGTTGGATACTCAGCAGCAGCAAATAAATAGATCAGCACTGGTGGGCAGGAATACATGCTGCTGGGCACATGTTTTGAGTTTTCCATCCTTATAATTACGTATATTTCATTTACGAGCCCATCCTGGCAACAATGGAATAGCCAATGACACTTTTGCTGACACCAACTATTCAGGTAATTTGGTGTAACTCCTTTCCTTTGAAGGATGCTGTCTGGTGGAAAATATCAAGTGGCACAAAGATATTCAAACTTGATGCCTATTCCCATGAACTTATTTCCCAAATCTCCTTGTGTTTAATATTTCTCCAAGATCTTGGCAAATCACTCACCCACCTATCACTACCCACAAATCTGTATAGATTTTCATATCAGGTCACATCTCTCTTCACATGTATTAGTCAGTTTATTATCATCATAATTAAGTTCCTGATGCGGCCTAGCTTTATAAATAAGAGAAGTTTATTTACCTTATAAGTTTTGGAGACTAAAAGTTCAAATAGCATTACATAGGCTTTGAGGAAGGACCCCTGTTGGTGGTGTCACTTCGTGGATGGTGGCATTGGTGGGTGTGAGGGATAGGGTACATCTCAAATCAGGAAATCAGAGAAACTGGGGTCCTACAATCTTTTGCAAGGGCATGCTCCAAATTATCTAATGACCTCCCATTAGGATCCATTACTTCAAGGTCCACCACCTCCCACAGCCACGACTTCCTACAGCCACAAGTCTCCCACACACGAACTTTTGGATAACAAACAACATCCAAGCCACAGCACCACACTACGTGAATGCCAGGTGCACCTGCTAAAGCTTTCCCTTTTGGGAGCAACTCTCCTACTCTTTTCTTTCAAGGTTAGCTACAAATAGACTGACAACTCAGACACAAGCTATTTTTGATTTGCACCCATGCACTGTGCCAGTCTCCCCATGAATGAGGTTCAAAAATGTCTGTTTTGTGAGCTAGACACAGGGATTCTCCCCATGCAAGTCAGAGCTGAGGTAGAGAAATTAGGGTGGTGCACCCTCCATCCATGTTCATGATAATTGTGGATGCACTATTTCCATCTTACAACAGATTATTGTTGGACCTTGCCTGACCTTATGACATGAATAGTCTTAGAACCAAGGCTGCAAAGGTACATAAGCTGCACATGCCTTTTTCCCTATGACATCATTACTTCTTATTCCATAGGATGTGCTGGGTCATACAACCTAAAAGACACCTTTAACTTGTTTCCTCTCCAAGCCTGATCTAGGTTCCATTTAAACGCGAAAGCCTTCCTTGCCAATTGGTAAATGTGTCAGATTAGTACAGTAAGTCCCCAACTTACAAACACTTGAATTGCAAACTTTCACACATACAAATGGACCTCACATTACTCACACTTGTAGATGTGAACAAATTGCAGAAGTAGTTCTCATATCTGCCAGATATTGCTGCTGTGTGCTTACTGTAGAGTGTGATAGTGCACAGTAACGCAGTGCTTATTCAGAACCCAGGATGTCCGGAAGCAAGAGGAAAAGCAGTGATTTAGGGGAGACTTTTGGGAAGCACCAAGTAGTTTATTTAGAGTTGTACTGTGTGGTACCACCATTTTAAGGTAACTGTAAAAGTGAAAATGGTTTATTTACAGTGTTTGTGTGTGAGTTTGGCTTTTTAAGCTTAACATTGTATATCTGCATCGAAGGTGTATAACACTCACTTTGTCAGACTTATGCACAAATGTGTTCTCCCTGAACAAAACTTGTTTATAAGTCAGAGACTTACTGTGTTCCCAAAAGTGGAACACACTGCCTCTAGAACCCAGTAAGACTCATCAGACATGCTACTTCCTCCTTAGTGAGGACACAAGATGCAATAATTTATCATCCAAATTGATGCCTTCACATGTACCAGACCACGGGAGCCCTAAATTTTCACTGATAACTATACCGAATTCTGAATATTTTCTCCCCTTCTCTGATCTTCAATGCATTTTCACATTTTTCTTATCTGATCCAAGTAATATGTCATCAACACCTTGGATCAATGTGATGTTCTATAAAAAATACTGATAGGTCCAGTTCTCTATATACACTGTAACACAAGGTGAGAAAGTGAAAATATTATTAGGGCAAGATACTAATGTATTTTGTTGACCATTTCATGTGAATGAAAACTTCCAATACCCTCCTTCCTTCAGAGAGACATAAAAGAGACTATTTGTAAAATCGGTGGGCACATACCAGGTTACATGACAACATATTAACTGTAAAAGTCCTCACATCTGACACAGGAAACACAATTGGGACTACTATTTAGTTGAGCATGTGGAAGTCCACTGTTATCCTCCAGGATCATTTTTTTAAGTGTCTGAGTAGTGAATTAGTTAAAATCACTTCTCTATTAATTGGGGGTTTAATATTAGCTCTTATCTCTATAATCCTACTGGTGTGTGTTATTACTCTTATTTGCTACCCTAGACAGAAGGCATATGGCAGATTCAGAGACCTCCAATTGGCCTTTCTCATTATAAAAACTCTTACTACATGTCCCAAGAAACAAATGGTAAAATTCCTCAGCTGCCTTCATAATCCTAATCATCTATATTTGATAGCTTTAAAACTATCATTGGCTGTCTATCTATCTTGCCTCTAGGGACTCTATTGTATTAACCATCACCAGAGTTTTCTATGAATCAAACTCACTGACTTGCTATGCACTACTACCAGCAGTTTTGGTTTGTTCTGATGGGCAAGTGCCACACTTGGCCTATATATCAGATTCCTATCATTCCCAATAGTTAGAGTCCTATTCTATAACATCACCCCTTCTGTCTGTGCTGACCTCAAAGAAGAGTCACTACTGAGCCTCTGAACAATGCTGTGGCTTTTCTCACTAGTTTATTCTTTATCACTTTAGTGAAAAGGATGTCCTTTCAGCACTCATTCAGAATACAGTTGGCTAAGGGTCTCTTCAGATTTATCTCATATTTCCACTTTACCGTTCCCGCTCCTCTGAGTGCGTTGATTCCTTTGTCTGCCATTTGCAATGCTGGCATCTCTACTTCACTTAGTATAGACCATTGTTTTCTCTGAGCTTTAATTCTTGCTGCATGTTAGAATACAACTGCTGGATATTTTCCATATGTTAAATCCTACATTATGAAGAATAATCCCATGTCTGTAAACTTACTTTATATTCTCCCGTGTGCAGCCTACCACCCAGCCACTCTTGATTCAAGATCCAGGAGCCATACTGATACAAGTTGGCTAAGTCCTGCATCTTTGTCTGCATGTAGTTCCTTTCATGCCTGGCACAAGGGCACTTTCCCTGCTGGATTATGTTATGACCGGACCCTAATCATTTAATCTGCTGATTGGGAAAGTGGAGAAGGTAAATCCTGAAAGGGATAGGTGTTTGCATCTAAAACAAATACTTCTCAGTCTTCTCCCAAAAGGTGGAACTGCTACCCTTCAGCAGGGAGGAATGGGCCTTCTGCAGGCCCACAGGGCTGAGGGGAAAGCTGATACAAACTTTTTGAGTGAGTTATCACCATGCTGCATCTCTAGGTCTCATTTTTTCCATTCCACATTCTAACCCTGGCACAGAAAACTTAGAAAGTTGCTTACTTCAGCCTTCTTCGGTGCTCTGCTACCCTTACAACTGAGAATTAAATCCTAGGCCATCACCTTTTTCTGTTCTCCAACTGCAGGAGATAAGGAATTTTTTATATGTTGCCACGAGCATATAATTAGCCCTAAATAAGTGGTTAGTCACCCTCCACTTATCACTGTCTTTTTCAAGTGCCTTAGTAAGTTCGAGTAAGAGCTGTACAACTCCACAGTCCTTATAACAATTACATTGATGTCTTGAGAGTTTGAAATACTGCACTAAGCATACACTGCTTTCTATGTGTGTCTCATCAAAGTTCAACATAAGTGAAAATTTTAGCAATGGCTCTGCAACCACGTCAGGGGTTGTCAGTGCACCATGTACCACCACTGAATGGTGACTCATTCACAACCACAGGACTAGAACTTCCCCTCTAAAACTCCATTTTGGAATCGAATTCCTAGCAATCACCATAGGTCATAGGTCAAGTTCTCTGGAAAGAGACTCTGATATGGATATCTGAGTAGAGGAAATTTACAGGGGAGCTGTCTTGAAAACAACATCTATGTGGAAGAAGGAAAATAGGACTGTATGTAAGAAGATGCTGAACTGTGATACCTTTGCAAGTGAAGTCTTCCCTGATCGTACCAGAAATTGTGAATCTGAAATTGCTCTTCAGAAATGGCTCTGGTTGAGGCATGGAGCCCAGGCTTTCCTACACCCATCTGGACAAGTTTGGACATGGGCTTCCCAAGGGGAAGAATGTAATCTTGACTAAGACAGCTCCCTTTGGCCAAGGACAATTCCCGGAGTGGGAGTCAAACATGAGTCTTCAGCAACCAAAACTCCTGAGAGCTGGGATAATGAGTTTCTCAGTTTTGAAAAGAAATCTGGATATATAATACAGCATCTATTATATCATGTGAGAAATTAAAGTGCCTAGAACTTAAAATAAACCATAATCTGAGGAATTGTAAAATGTCATTCAGGAGGTAATGGATTTGCAGAAACTTTAATGAAGTGAAAGCTAAAGAAAAAAGAGGAAAAGAATATGAATTTTTCAGTGTGGCTCAAGCATTATTGCAGGAAATGAGTGTCTTTATCCATGCAATAAAATGTAACTTTTATATAACATGAACTCTTCAAAGAGATTTACAACTACTATCTCATTTAATCCACATATAACCCAATGACTTATTTACTGTTATTATCCCTATTTTCAGAATGAACTCTCAGGTTAAATTAGCTGCCAAACCTGCACTTTCTAGTAAGTGGCACAGTTGGAATTTGAATCCTAGCAACCTGTGCTCTTAACGACTAAGCTAAACTTCTTTCTTTACTTAATACAAGTCGAATCTTGTTTTAAGTACTTTAAGTAAATTATTTATTTCAGGAGTTTAATTCTATGATTAACTCCATTTTACCAAGGAAAAAACTAAGGCCAAGAATTTATTCTGTTCAGTAAGAGACCTTGTTGTACTCAGGGATTGTAAGGAAAACAATTACATACAGGACACATAATTTATAGTACTATTTGTAATGGTCACCTAAGAAGTCAAATAGCAAAGAAAGTGCAAGAAAACTGTCCAAACACTAAAGACCTAGAGAATTCAGCCAGGGGCCTGGACCCCATGGCAATATCCTGCACAAGTCCAGCTGAAGACTTAGAGCCCATGACAGTGCCTCCCACAAGTCCAACTGGAGTCCTGGAGCCCACAACAATAACTCATCCAAGTCTGTTTCACAGATCTGCACTGGGAAGGCCCCAAGGTCAGCAGTGGAAGCTAGGGAGTCTGTGCCAGCAGGATGAAGGTTCTGTGACAGCAGGCTGAGGGCTCTGCACTGGGACCAGGAAGCGATGCTCAAAGTAAGGGTCAGGGCTCTCCCGAAAAGTACCACAGCCATCCTCAGCAACAACAAGGTTCCAAGCTCCTCTGATGATGAGAACGGCTGAGTT
>RJWT010039878.1:0-12587 GCA_004365215.1 Cuniculus paca | reverse complement strand
TTCAACACAACCTTCCCATTTCTTTCCTCTTCTTAGTCCTCAAACATCAGTGTTCCTCAGGGTTCTTTTTCCAGACCACAGCTCCTATAAAGTTCTACGTCCTCTTTCAGTTTCAATGCCATCTCACATTTCCAGTGGCATTTTCTCCCCAACATCATATCCTAGTGTCTCGTACACATACTTGTACAAGATACTTACCTGCAGGTCAACAAGGGTCTCAAACCCCCACTTCAAGGTGATGACAGCCTCCGGTACTATCTAGTGCAGTGATGGCAAACCTTTCAGAGACCAAGTGTCAAACCTCAATCTGAAACCCACTTATTTATCTCAAAGTGCCAAAACTGCAATTAAACCTGAATGCTGAGGTTTAGAAATAACTACTCCTCATTAACATCTTTTGTCTTAAAAGTAAAACAGTAACAGGTGTGCCACAGGTTCACCATCACTGCACTAGTGCAACAACCCAAGAGGCAGTCAATTGCAGACAATGTACATCGTGGTAAAAGCTCTGATGACCTGATGTGAGGAACAAAGAGAGGTGGTAGCAGGGTGCCTGTTATGGTTTGTGTCTAGATGTCCCCACAAAGGTTCATGAGGTCATTGGGGGTGGGCTCTTCAGAGATGGCTGAATCTAGAGTTTGTGATTGGTTGTCTAGGGCAGGGATTGGGGATGTGAGTGCTATAATTGCCCTAGGGGCAGGTAGCTGGCACACAATATAAGGGAGGAAAGGAGGTTTGTTTTCTCTTTTTGGTCTTGCTGCTTTTGTTGCCCCTGTGTGACACCACCCTGCTTTGGAGCCAGCTGATTATGAACTAAAACCTCCATAACCTATGAGCTAAAAAACATTTCCCCCTTTAAATTTGGGTAGCAGGTGTGTATTTTGTCCCAGAGAGATAAAAGTAACTAAAACAGTACCAGCTGGAGCAGCTTTCACAGCACTCACTGGGAGGAAGTCTCTGTGCATAGCCATTACCTCAGTGAGTATGTCATCCAGCACTCAAGAGGCTGAGGCAGGAGGATTGCTGCATGTTCAAGGTCAGTATGAGCTACACAGTGAGCTCAAGGCCAGCCTGGACTGCACAGCAAGACCCTGTCTCAAAAAACAAAGCAAAAACCAAAACAAAATATAGCCGTCACCTAATATGCATTGCAAGAATATGGTGAGATTAACAATACATCAATTAAAACTTGAATAACTTCACTCCAGTAATGGCAGATTTTTTCAGTAAATTTTAGTATTTCTTTTAGATGCCAATGTCAATTTTGAATTTTGAATTTCAATTCAAAAAGGTTGAGAAAATGTTCATCTGATGATAGTGAGCATTCCCAAATGAAGTCCCAGAGGAAAACTGAACTTTATGTTAAAAAAAAAAAAGTGCATGGTTAAGACAAAAGGATCACAAGTTTAAGCCCAGCTTGGGCATCCTAGCAACTCAGTGAGATCCTGGTCTCAACAAAGGGCTGGGGATACAGCTCACTGCTAAGGGCCTGGCTCATTTCTTGGTATGTACTACTGGTGGCAGCCGGGGGGTGAGGGGGTGGGGATACACATATGCCAAAGACTAAAAAGGTATAACTCATACACAGAGATGCACACCGGGCCAGTGAGGAATCCAATGGCAACGTGGTTAGAACAGGCAAGACTGAAGCTGCTTTTAGTACTAACAGGAAATCATGGCAGTAAAGGCAGAGGCCTAGGGTTTAATTTGTCCCTTTCAGTCTTCAGCCTGGCCAACTGAACGGATTAAAGATAAAACATTTTTCTGCTTCAGTAAAGATTTAGGAATGCTAATGTCCAAAGGAATTATTTATTAGCAGAGTAAAAGCCATTCTTTCTTCATAGAAGTCAGATAAAATTAGAAAATGTACAGTAAGTAAACGTCACTAGCTTAAAAACGGTAAAAGATTTCAAAGAACATCTTGACAGTCACCTTTACTAAACCATTACACAAATCATGGCAATTCCAGCAATGAACTTACACACACACGCACACACACACACTGAGTGAGAGAAAGGGAGGGGAGAAAGATCAAAATCTATGGTGAATGTTTAAATTTTAAAAAATTATTACAGTTAAGACATATCTCAATTGATACCCCTTAAAATACTACTTAGCATTCTTGTCACTTTTTTTCCTTATTTGGTTTTTGAGACAGCATTTCACTACTACCTTGATGGCCTTTCAGGATGGCCTTGAACTCATGGCCATTCTCCTGCCTCAGCCTCCAGGACACTGATTACAGGCACACACTACCACATCCAGCTTTCTTGCCACTTTCTGGCGCAGTTCTGCAAGTTTTTTTTTTTTTAAAATATATCTTTATGAGATATGATCAAACATACAGTGAATTCTGCCAAGTGCCACCAAACAGAAAGGCACACTTGTAAAAATATGATGTCTCCTCATTCACCTGAGTCACCAGATCTGTCACTGTATGACTTCTGGCTCTTCCCTAAACTCAAAAGGGAAATCATGAAAGGTCAATGTTTTGAATGGATTCAGGACATGCAGGCAGCCAAGATACTGCAACTAAAGACACTAAAGGGGACTTTAGACTTTTTTAGAAAGTGGGAAAGATGGAATAGGCATTTTAGAAGCAAAGGAGATTAATGAGAACGTGTCTTTTACCATAATTTTCAAAGCTAAAAAGTTTAAAAATAGCTTATTTTTTGACCACACTATATATTCCTGTTTTAGCAAATGAGGAAAAAGAGGTCGAATCACTTTTTAAGGACCCACGACCAGGTCATGACAAAATTTAAAATTAATGTTTAAAAAAAGGCATATCAAAAAGCCAGTTTGTCAAGCATGGTGATCCTAACTACATCGAACACATACATAAGCAGGGTTAGCTGAACACAGCTTGGACAATGTCACACTAATGCACAATGCAATCTGAACAAGAGAGTTGGGCATGGTGGAGCACACCTATAATCCCAGCACTTGGGAGGCTGAGGCAGCATGATCTCTATGAGTTTGAGACCAGCCTGGGTTACATACTGAGTTCAAGGCCAGCCTGAACTGCACAATGAGGCCCTGTCTCAAAAACAATCAAAAAGACAAAAGAGAGAGAAAAAAAAAACCTGCCTAGGTTCAACTATTACATAAAACTAAATAATCCTGACAGCATCTGTTCTATTCAAAGAGCTTTTACCTTTCAAATTAGGTCATTTTTTCTTAAATGTCATATAAAAGCTCTACACAGAACAGTGATGCAATAAAGCAAACATACGTCACATGCAGTCTAAGAGTCTATCAAAGCTATTTCAATAGGGATTAAATCAGAAAAGATGCCAAGGCTAGAAAGATGTGAAGACAGGGAAGGAAGCCCCCTGCCCCAGCATCCCTACAAGCACTGACAGAATATATATCCAACTCCCACAGAGCACTAAAAAGCTACAGGTGAGAAGAGATGGTATTTCCCACACTGAGCTCCAAAATTTTAAGGAGTAAGAGTCTATGTTGCCCAAACTGGCCTTGAACCCCTGGACTCAAGTTATCCTCCTGATTCAGCCTTTCAAACAGCTGGACAACACATATATGCCACTAGGCCCATCTATGAAGAAATGCTAAAACCTCTAAATTTTGCCTCAGGAGGGCTGGGTGTTTACTAGCACATTAATAGGAAAATCCTTTACTATCTGTTCCTAAACATTCAGTAATATGGAGAATGGCCTTCAGAAATATACATGGCTTTCAAGAACCCACTGTTCACGGCTTCCAGCTTAGGGTTCACAATGGTATTTAAAGACAGACTCATCAGCTTTACAGCTCTCTAGGGTACAAACTGTGTTTCACAAATAAAGGTCAGGCAAAGCTCATTTCCAGAAAATAAAGGAAGGCTTGTGATAAAGCTTGGGACAACAAAATACACATACTTTTGAAAAGGAGTATGACAAGTTGGAAAGATAGCCATGACTTTGGTCTTCAATTGTGAGCATAATAGCATCCACATCTAATGCAGTTTGATAGTATTTACAAATATTGTGTGATCTTTAAGTTAAACTAGGTTCCCCTGTCCCTTCCCTGTGACCTGCTTAGGCTGTCATGAATTATTATTCAAGATACAGAAATCAAAGTTGTATGTGTGGATATGCAAGTTAAGCCAGCACAAAGGCAGTTCACAAAGCACTTTCCTATTGCTTCTATGACATAATACCAAACACCTACAAACTCTAGCACATCTCATTTACTGCCACATAGACTAAGAAGAACCCTCCATTTTGTAGACACCACTAGAATTTACATCAAAATCTAGATAATCATAATAAAATTAAAGTCTAAAACTCATTAATACATTTGGGACAATACATTGAATGTTATCAAGGAAATTCACTGCCACTGATTTTTAGTATTCCTGTTAAAAGCTACCTTGCTACCTATTCTAGTATTTCCTAGAAATAAAGTAGGAAAACTTCTACCCCTTTCTGTAACAAGCTGCTACTTCCTTGAGTAGCTGCTACTTATTTTAAAACTAATTGAAAAAAAAAATTCTAAGTGGGGATGGTGATACATGCCTATAATCCCAGCACTCTGGGAGGCTGAGGCAGGAGGACCCCAAGTTCTGGTCAAGTCTGGGCAATTTAGCAACTCAGACTGCCTCAAAATAAGAAATTAAAAAAGCTGGGGACGTGGCTAAGTGTAAAGGCCCTGGGTCCAATTCCTAGCACCTCAAAAACAAAATCAAAACAATCATTTTTACATGTATATTTTTATATAAGTATGATTTTAAAACATATTTTAAGGAAATAATTTCACATCACTTGCATTTGCCATACTTCAAACAGCTGATCAGAATATTAGTATGTGTCCTATTTGACCAAAATGTAACTCAGAGAAAATATAACTTCTTCTTAAAATAATTCCTTCTTAGGGAATAAATGGTAAAGATTCTCCTGGGCATGCTGGCACACACCTGTGATCACAACAATATGGAGGTGCAGGCAAAAAGATCATTACATGTTTAAGGCCAGCCTGGGCTACATAAAGAGTTGAAGGCCAGCCTGAACTACATGGCGAGAGCCTGTTTCAAAAAAACAAAACAAAGAAAGATTCTAGGGCCAACAATGAATACAGTTCAAAAATCCGTTAGTGCCAAGTAAATGTGATATGAAAAATAAGAGAACAGATATTAACTCTAGAATGTAAAGGCAACACCACATTATACTTGTCGGCCAACATACACACACCCCTGGGCTGGGAAGTGATCTTATGCCAAATCCTAACATAAGACGGTTAGGCACAGGCTAGCCTGTTAATATAGTTGTAAGTCACTGAATTTTAAAATGGCTTACTCCCTAGGAAAAGAGAAAAAGGTTGATAGTAAAAATTTAGGTAACGAATATAGTATTAAAACATTCCTGCCAGCTTGAACCACCGGTGGTACATGTGTAACTGTCTTATCAGTTAGGATCCCACTGTCAATGTGTTCATGGGTCAAACAAATTGCTCATAGTATCAGTGCAGACTAAAGAGCTGGCAGGTATTTAAGGCTTCCATCAGCAATCCTTCGATGGAGGTAGAGGGTTCCTTCAAAGGAGGCCTCATGGAGTTTACCAGATGCCTGAGCCCTGCCGGGTCCGCCTTAACTGTTCTACGCACCTCTAGAATCTGCTGAATCAAGACTGAAGTAGCAGTCTTTCCAGTGGCTGATCAAGGTTTATAAAAATTACTAGTAGTGAAAAATGAACCTTGTGGTCACCACAATACTGAAAAAGTTGCTGCCTTTTTAGAGCTTACTAAGTCAAACTACTGGGGTTAAAAATGAGTAGCATTTCCAAGGATAACAGGCAGATGACACAACACAGTGAAACAAATCACAAGGCACCACGGAGCCCAAACTGTAATTTTATTTGGTAGTTACGTATTGGGGTTTGAGTTACCCCTCATGTAAATCTATTTCTTGAATACATGAATAGCCTGTTCTCTATGTCTGCAAACCACAGCCTTCATTCTGCAGAATTTGACTACATGTGGAATTCTAGAGTTATGTATCAAAGGTAATGGCTTAGAACAAGGAGTATAGAACTCCACTAATTTCAGAGTAAAATAGGTCCTTCAGAACCAGCTTTGCATTAAAATCTGGGAAAAAAAATCAGGTTAAAATAAACAAATCTTGGGAAATTTTTGGATGGTGAGTATATACTACTTAGCATAGCTGTCATCACATCACACAATAGTGCTGTACTTTTTATCACAAGTAGGGATTTTCTATGTTATTATATGGTATTCAGCTCTATCATCTGTAAATGTGTTAAGTGCCAGAATTTAATGATCCTCTCCTACTATAATGTAATGTTTTGATAAATACTATCTCTTATGCACTTAAGGGTATATCCTTGTAAAGGTTTCCAGAAATGAAACTCCTTAGAATATGAGGATTTTTTAATGCCTGATGTATCTTGTCCAACCACTCTACAAAGTACAAGCAGGCCAATTTTATGGTAAAGGTTTTGTCCCTGAAAGACATTTGTTTTCATGTTTAGTGAAAGAAATGAGTGAAGACCTACATATAAAAATACAGTGCGAGTAATTTGTTTTTGTTCTAAAACAGTAATATTTTTTCAGTACACAGACTGAACCCAGAGCCTTCTTACTAAGCTACATCTTCAGCGATCCTTGCTTCTTTTCTGTGATACTAAGAATTCAGCCCAGAGCCTCTGTACTGAGTTACTCACCAACTCTTTTAAAAACTTTTAAATTTTGAGTCAGGATCTCACGAAGTCCCTAAGTTAGACAAGGGGGGGCTCAAAATTTCCATCTTCCTGCTTCACCCTCCCAGAATGCGGAGATTAAAGGCATGAATCACTGCCATGCCCATTTTAGAATAACAATACTTCTAACACCTCTAAAATGTTTACTCTGTGCTAAGCACCATCCACAAAACCCTAAGACAGTGATGGCAAACCATTCAGAGATGCATGCACAAACTGCAACCCAAAACCCACTTATTTATTGCAAAGTACAAACACTGTAATTAAACCTGAATGCTGAGGTTTCAGTTGAGGGAAAAAAAAATTACACGTTAACATCTTTTATCTTAAAAACAAGTAACACATGTGCCATAGGTTCATCACCACTTCCCTAAGGAGCACATTCATCAGCTTCCATCACAGAGGAAGAGACCAAAAGAGAAGGAAATTAAGGAATTTTGTCAAAAGCCACACAGCAGTCTGGTGTGGTGGCCATGTCTATAATTACAACTCAATGGGAGGTGAAGCAAGAGGCCCAAAAGTTTAAGGCCAGCTTGGACAACTCAATAATACACCATCTTAATTTTTTTAATGGGCTACAGGTCTTTGCAAAGGTCCTGGGTTCAACCCACAGTATAACAGAAAAAAATGAACACACAGCAAGGATATCACAGAGGCTAAACTTGCATGTGGTCAGGAGTCCATGTTCACAACATTAACCTATCAAAGCATTAAGAAAAGGAACAGACCAGATGGTCACAAATGGGGTACTCCTTGGCAAGCTTATTCTCAAGACAAACGTGGAGATTACGAAGCCTGAGGAAGAAGCAGAACCAAGGCTATATGTTCGATTTTGGATGCACTAAGTTGAGTATCTTACTTGAAATTAAACTGCTCGTTTATCAAATATTTAACATTTCTCTAAGCATCCTGCACTGTGATAGGTTCTGTGGACACAACTTGAACAAAACCGAAAGATTTCTGTCTTCATGGCAACCTTGAGAAATACACATTCATCCTTTTTGCTCATTTCCTTTATTTTTACTTTTTTTATTTTAAAGAGAAAACAACAGAGGTGGGGATATAGCTCAGTGGCACAGTGCCTGCCTGGCAAACAAGGTCATGAGTTGGATCCCAGCTACAAAACAACAACAACAACAACAACAACAACAACAACAACAAACAAAAAAGCAGAAAAGGCAAGAAACAATTAAAAAACAACAAAAGCAAAACAGGATGATAGAAATTTAACAATGGTTGTTATATTGCATGTTGTTATCCTCAAAGTAATTGCTCAGGCTACCAGATACAGGCACACAAGATTCATCAAACAATGTTAATTTCCCTTTGAGCAGTTTCTTTCCCTTTTACTATATCTATTGTAACTTTTGGGTCTTATTTAGTTATTCATTCAGTTTTTTACACTACTGAGGAAATACGGTTTACACATCCAAGTCTGATTTATTTTACTCATGAGTATGGTTTTTTGTTGCATTTACCTACAAAAGCTTTGAGTTTATCACTCTTTATGGCCTAGTATTCTATTATATAAAAATACCATATCTTTTTTATCCATTCCTCAGTTGGTGGGCATTTGTTTCCAAGATTTAGCTATTATAAATTTTGCTGCTATAAATATGGGTGCACATATATCACAGTGGTATGATGTTTTAAATTTTTCTGGAAAAAATCCCAGAAGGCAGCTGGGCATGGTGGCTCATGCCTGTAATCCCAGCACTCAGGAGGCTAAGACAGGAGAATCATTGTGAGTTCGAAACCAGCCTGGGCTACAAAGTGAGCTCAAGGCCAGCCCGAACAGCACAGTGAGACTCTGTCTCTAAAAGACAAGGGCTGGGGATTTAGCTCAGTGGCATAAGCGCTTGCCTGGCAAGTGCAAGGTCATGAGTTCGATTCTCTGTGCTGCAAAAAAAAAAAAAAAAAATTCCAGTAGGCGAATAGCTGGGGCAAATGGAACCTCTAATGCTAGTTTCTTGAGGGATCTCCACAGTGGTTGAACCAGTCTAAACTTTCAACAACAGCAGACAAGGTTTCCTTTTTCCCCATATCCCCATCAGCAAATTATTGGTTAATTTCTTGATGTTAGCCATTCTTTCTGGAGTGAGATATCTCAGTGTAGTTTTAATTTTCATTATCTCAAATCACCAATGATGTTGAACTTTTTTTCATATATTTACCATTTGCATTTCTTCATCTGAGAAGTGTGTATTCATCTCACATACTATTTTTGGATTGGGTCTTCAAATTTGGGGGGCCTGAGTTTTTTCAATTCTTTGTATGTTCTAGATAGAAGCCCTTTGTCTGAGGGACAGTTGGCAAAAATTCCCAATTTGTGGGTTTTCTTTTGGTGACTTCTTTCAATGTGTAAAAACTTTTTAATAAGATGTCAGTTGTTGATTCTTTGAAGTACTTCCTGTGCAGTTTGGTTTTTGTTCATGAACTCCGTCTACTCCTATGTCCTCAAGATTTTGACCTACTTTGTATTCCAGTAGGTTTAGTGTTTCTCGCTTAATATTTAGATCTTTGATGCATTGTGACTTTGTGCATGCTGACAGGCAGGGGTCTAGTTTAAGGCTTTGGCATGTAGAAAGCCAGTTTCTCCAACACCACTTACTAAAGCATTTTTTCCCCCAGTGAACATGTTTGGCCTCTTTGTCAAAGATAAAGTGGCTGAGTGTGTTTCTATTTATGGCTGTATGCTCTTTTCTGTTCCATGGATCCCCAGGTCTGTTTTCTTTGCCAGGACCATGATTTTATTCAAGAAGCTTTGTGATATACTTCACGTCTGATTTGTGATGCCTCCTGCTTTGCCTTTGTTGCCCAGAATTGCCTTTGCTATTCTGCGTTTCCTATGGTTCCATATGAATTTAAGAATGCTTTCTCTAGATCTGTGAGGTATGCTAATGGTATTTTGATCAGGATTGCATTAAATCTGTACAACAGTTTCGGGAGTATGGCCATTTTCACAATGTTGGTTCTTCCTATCCATGAGAAAGGGGTATCTTTCAATTTTCTGAAATTCTTTTTTCAGAGCACTGTAATTTTCAATGTATACATTTTTTACTTTCTTTGCTTGATTCCTAGGTATCTTTTTTTTTGCAGCACCAGGGATTGAACTCATGACCTTGCACTTGCCGGGCAGGCGCTTAGATCGCTGAGCTAGATCCCCAGCCCTGTTTTTGAGACAGGGTCTCACTATGCCATTCAGGCTGGCCTTGAGCTCACTTTGTAGCCCAGGCTGGTCTCGAACTCACAATGATCCGCCTGTCTCAGCCTCCCGAGTGCTGGGATTACAGGTGTGAGCCACCACGCTCGGCCTTTTTTAAAATGTTATTATGAAGGGTGTGGTTTCCCTAATTTCTGAGTTTGTGTACAGCAATGCTATTGGCTTTTGAGTTTTGGTTTTGTACCAAGCTGAAATGCTTAATTTGCTTATAAATATAGAAGTCCATTGGCAGAGTTTTGGAGGTCTTCTATGTATTGCATCATGTCATCTGCAAATAATAATTTAACTTCTTCCTTTCCTATCTTTATTCCTTTTCTCTCTTATCTAATTGCTCTGGCTAATGTTTCCAGAACTATATTGAAGAGTAGTGATAGTGGATGACCTTGTCTTGTTCCTGATTTTAGAGTGAAAACTTTTCAGTTTTTGACCATTTAGTATGATGTTGGCTGTTGGTTTGCCATAGATGAATTTTATCAAATTGAGGTAAAGACCCTCTATTCCGATAGTCTGTAGAGTTTTTACCATGAATGAGTGGACGTTAGCAAAAGCTTTTTCTGCATCTGTTGAGATGATCATGTGATTTTTCTTTCACTCTGTTAATATGGTGTATATTTATTGATTTGTGTATTTTCAACCATTCCTGCATTCCTGGGATGAATTCCACTTGGTCATGGTGTATAATCTTCTTGATGATTTGCTGCATTGTTTCCTAGTATTTTATTGATGATCTTTGCATCTATGTTTATTAGAGGCTGGCCTGTAATTTTTTTGTGGGGGGTGGTTTGGGTTTTTCTCTGGTTTAGGTTATCAGGGTAGTATTTTCCTCCCAGAATAAATCAGGGAGAATTCTGCTTCCCTTTCAATTTCATTAAAGAGTTTGAGGAGTATTGGTATTAAATCATCTCTAAATTTCTTGTAGAAGTCAGCTGTGAATCCCTCAGGACCTGAGCTTTTTTTTGTTGTTGTTGTTAAGTTTTTAAATTACATTTTCAACATCATTAACTGATACTGGGTTATTCAGAAGTTTTATATTTTCTTGATTCAGCTTTGGTAATTCATATTTCTAGGAATCTGTCCATTGCTGTTTTTGATCCTATGAGTCAAGATTTTCAAACTAGGTTTTGATGATCTTCTGTATTTCCACAAGATGTGTAGTGGTTTCATCCTTTTCATTCCACATTGCATGGAGTTCTTTTTTTTGATAAGGTTTGCTAGGGATTTATCAATTTTAATTATTCTTTCAAAGAACCAATTCTTTGATTAACTCTGTATTGTCTTCTTAGTCTCAGTTGCATTAATCTTTGCTTTGATCTTTATAATTTCCTGTCTTCTCCGGGCTTTGGGTTTGACTTTTTTTTCTAGAAGTCAGAGGTACAGCATTAGGTTATTTGTGCTTGTTGTTTTCCTGATATGAGAATTCACTGCTGTAAATTTCCCACTGAGGGCTGCTTTCATTGCATCCCACAGGTTCCAGTAGAGTTGTATCTGAATATTTGTTTCATTGTATATGTTGTTTAATTTCTTCTTTTTCTCTGCGACCTATTCTTTGTTCAGTAGAGTGCCATTTAATTTGCATGGGTTTATGGAGATTTGTGGTTTCTTTTGTCCTTAATTTCCAATTTCAGTGCACTATGGTCAGATAATATGCATGGGATAATTTCAATTCCTTTGCATGTATTTAAGCATGTTCTATAGGTTAGTATATGGTTTATTTTAGAGAATGTGCCATATGTATCTGAGATGTGTATTCTGATGCTGTTGGGTGGCACACTCTGTACACATCTACTAAGTCCACTTGTTCATGAGTTTGATTCAGTTCTGTTATATTACTGCTGATTATTTTGTCCCATTGATCTGTCTCTATTTGGTGCATATATATTTATGATTGTTATCTCTCCCTCTTGAAGTTTTCCCCTAACAAGTATGTAGTGACCTTATCTCTTTTGATTCTGCTTGTTTTGAAGTTGATGTTGTTTGCAAACAGAAAAGCCTCCTTTGCTTTTTTCTGGATTTCTGTCGCATGGAGTACTGTTTTCCATCCTTTGATTTTCAGTCTATGAATTTCCTTTTAAGTGTTTCTTGTATATAGCATATTGTTGGATTTTGTTTTTTGATCCACTCTTTCTTTTGATTGGTGAAATGAGGCCATTTATATTAACTGTTATAATGGATATGTACTGATCTTTGTCATGTTATCTTTCTGCTGTTAGTTCCCTACTTCCCCTCTGTTTAACTGATGGTCCTGCTTGTTGGCTTCTTTCTGTTGTTGTTCTTCAAACTGTGGTCATTTTTCTCTCTTTCTGGGATATCCTTCAGTACTCTTTGTAAGGTTGGTTGGGTGGTCATGAAGTACTTCAGTATTCTTTGTCATGGAAGTATCTTATTTCTCCATTGATTTTGAAAAATAGTTTTGCAGGGTACATCAATCTGGGTTGGAAATTGTTTTCTTTCAGTACTTCAAGTACTTCACTACATGCTCTTCTTGACTTGATGGTTTGTGTTGAGAAGTCTGCGGTAACTCTGATAGGCTTTCCTTTACAGGTGATCTGTTTCTTTTCTCTAACAGCTCTTAATATTGTTCTTATGCTGAATTTCTGGAACCTTGACTATTATATGTCAAGGTGCAGATTTGTTTTGGCTTTGGCTAG
>RJWT010039877.1:0-12587 GCA_004365215.1 Cuniculus paca | reverse complement strand
TAAAACAATCCTAAAATTTTTATGGAACCACACCAATAGCCAAAGCTATTTGGCTATTTGAGCAAAAAGAACAAAGCAGGAGGCATTACACTACCTGAGTTTAAAGACTTCGTATAAGATGCAATAATCAAAATAGCATGGAATTGGTATAAAACAGGCACACAGAGCAGTGAAACAGAATAGAGCTTAAAAATAAACACATGCATATACACTCAACTGATTTTCAATATAAGTGCTAAGAACATGTACTGGAGAAAGAATGGGTTTCTCCATAAAAGGTATGAGAAAAGGGCCAGGGATCTAGTTCAGTGGCCTAAGCACCTGCCTGGCAAGCGTGAGGTCATGAGTTCAATCCCCAGTGCTGCAAAAAAAAAAAAAAAAAAAAAAAAGGTATGGGAAAACTGGATATCCACATGCGAAAGATAAAACTAGATCCTATCTCTCACCAATTATAAAAATCAACTCAAAATATATTACAAACTTGACTATAAGACATGAATAGAAGAAAACTTACAGAAATATCTGAAGTTATTGTAAAGAGCAAGGATTCTTCTGGACAAGACACCAAAAGCAGAGAAAACGAAGGCAAAAATACATAAAACGAACTACAACAAACTAATTGGTATATGTACAGCAAAGGAAGTCAGTCATCAGAGGGAAGAGAGAACCCACAGAATGAGAGAAAGTATTTCCAAACTATCCAGGTAACAGATTAAAAGCCAGTATATACGAAGAACTCCAAATACTCAGTAATGAAGAAAATTCATTTAATAATGGGCAGCAGACCTACACAGAGATTTCTCAAAAGAAAACATACAAATGGCCTACAAGTGTAGGGAAATATGCTCAACATCACCAATTATCAGCTATATTAAAGTCAAAACAACAATGAACCATCACCTTACCCAAAAGAAATAAAATCAATTATGTCAAAGAGACACTTGTACTCTCCTGTTCATTGTAGCATTATTTACAATCACTGAGAAGTAAAAACCACCAAAGTGACCATCGACTGATGAAAGGGCAAAGAAAATGTGATAAATATATATATAAGCCAATGTTCTTCAGTCATAAAAAAGAACAAAATCCTGTCATTTATAACTATATGGATAGAACTGGAGATCATTAGGTCAAGTGAAATAAATCTGAGTTAGAAAGATAAGTATCTCGTGACGTTCATGTATCTACAGAAGCTGGTCCCATAAAAGTTGAGAGTAGAAGGTGATTTCTGCAGGCTTGGAAGAGTAAAGGGACACAGAGACAGGAAAAGGTTGACCAACAGGCACTAAATTGCTGTTGAATAGGAGCTAAAAGTTCTGGTGTGCTATAGCACAATGAGTGATTACAGATAACACAATGTACTGTATATTTTTAAAAACTAGAAGAAAAAATTTTGAATGTTTCCATCAAAAAGGTTCTCCATAGCACATGGCATTTCACATGATGTAGGTTTCTAGCATAAACTGAAAACACACCCAGTTTTTCTTCTTTCATCTTCCTAAAAATATCTACTTAATATTAATGAAAAGCAGTGTATCATGACAGAACAACAATCTCCAAAGCTATGGAACAAATGTAGAAAGGTCTCACATATAAAAATCACAGCAAAACCCCAAATCAGGTTTCTAAATGAGTTACCCAATTCCCAGTGAAACTACTCTAGGTATTTATCCAAATTTATTGAATTTATATAAACAAGAAGGTATACATATGTGTGATGCACATATATAAAAATTGCCAGCACACGAAACAATGTGTGGCATACAGTGGATACTCAATAAATAATAGTGACTGACTCAAATCGCCAGCCTGGAAAATTCTCATAACTGAAATGCCCCAAAAGATGGAGATTTGTTTCAGGAACAAAGGATTGTTACAGTACAACTCTGCTCTACTGCTTCCCTCATGGTGTAGACAGAATGTTTCCAGTCAACAGTAGTTTAAGTACAATACCACTAGGTGTCAGACGTGAATCAAATTTTCTGGCTTTATAAACTAGTCAAAACAGACTACAAGTGTGTTCTTCATTCAAAAAATATTTACTGAGCTCTTAGTACTACCCCAGGCACTGATTCTCCCACAATGAACAAAACAGTAGCATGATCTGCATCTAAAGTATCTGAAGTTCATGCAGCACTGTAGTTGTTTTTTTCTGTTTTAGAAATTTCACAACCATCTATTACACCTACTGAATTTTAACCCTGTCAATTCCTCTTATGCTGGTTTCAATTTCTCAGCAAATCCAGAGAAAACTTTTGTCACAGTACCCTAACCACAAGCAACTGTGTTTCCATCTCTGACTTCATCACCTCTGAAGGCCTTATGCAGTTAAACTTGCTCCTCAAATTCATCAAGACCTGCCATTCCCTTGCATCCAATTTCTATTCTTCAAGACTATTAGCCTGTCCTTGGAAATCTCTTTCTTTCTTAATAAAATTACTCACTGGTCAGCATTTCAACGGAAGTCACTGGCAGTCTCAACATGCGACCCTCTTGACCTTTCACGGCACTCAATCTGCAGTCTCCCACTATGGAGAACTCCAGCCGCGTGCTGGCTCTGTTCTTGTTCCTGGCCTACTAACAGCTGAATCAAACTATGTGGCACCATTAAATGACACTTTCTCAAGTTCAACTAAACTCCTGAAGCTACTCAGAAAGCTCTCTTGTATTTTACTTCTTGTTCCTTTAAATTTGCTGTTCCAAATTTTCAGTAACTTTCTTTACCTGGTGCTCCATTTTGATACCCTCTGTCTCTGGATATCCTTTTCACCTTTCTTCACTGTATCTCAGTTGCTGCATACAGGCACTCCTTGTTTAATGACCAAGGTCTGCTCCTGTGACTAGACCAGGTCATTAAGTGGATTGGTCCCTAAATGGGGAATTGTATATAGTATGTACATTATACTATGTAGGACCAAGAAATAGTAAAAGCAAGCTCCACCTCGATGACTTTACTTTTATTTGCATAGCTTCTAAATGCAGTACTGTAATGTATAACAACATAAAGATGCAGCACTATACTGTATAGTACAATCAGCAACTACTACAGTACCACAGAAATAAGGTGTACTGTATCAAAACAGACACTGGAGCTCTATATACAAGACGCACAGAACTGTACCAAAATAAAGATAAGCCATTAGTCTGAGGACAGGACATAAATTAACCAGACAGGTCATTACAAAGATTCCCATGACCATTTCTTTATAATCTGCAACTTTCTTTTCCTTTGTCCTATAGCTCAGTGAAGATTTAAGTCATCAGCCTTCCTTCTTGGACTTGCTCCCATTATCAGCTCTTCTCAAATGTGAAATTCAATCCCTAATCTTCTTTCCAAGACTCACAGACACACACAAGTTATCTCAAACTGAACAAAGGTTCTCTACACCCTTCTACATAGCTCTTGTTTCTACCCATTCATTTTCGCACTTCTTACAAGTGTAGTTCATACTTACCTTCATCTACCTCTAATGCAGGGTTCCTCAGACATTAACAGAAGTCCCCTGAGGACCTCTGCTCACGCCACCTGGACCTGTCCTACTTCAGTTATGTTCCAACCACTGATACTGCTTTCCTCATCCCTTCTGTCCAACATGATGAAAACTGTTCTCAGCGACCCGACCAATTTGGTATTTGCCAGGTGTGGTCTAAGAGTATCCTTTGGGCCCCTGTCCTAAATGATTCTCTATGATAAATGACAAGCTCTCCATTTCCCCCTTAAAAGAACCACCTCTTGATTAACAAATTGTCAACTCTCTTGGTTGTCCACATACCTTTCTTCTAATTATTCTGGTTGTCTTTCTGATTCTTCTCTCTCTCGGACCAAGTCTTAGTTTTCATCTTTAGGGTCCTATCTTTATCCTGTGTCCTCATGCTCCCTGTATATGGTCTCAATATGCATAAGGCCCAAATTAGAACATATCTAATGATTACTTCCAAAGCTATTTTCAACTGCCCTCTGTTCCCTTTTGAATTTTCAGCAAGGTATGGAACATTCTCCAGGCATCAGAAATGCAACTTATTCCACATTAAATTCATTCCTGAGGTAGGAGAGATATACTTCCCCTCCAGTATCCTTCACTTAGTGGCATTTCCATCTTTCCACTCCCTCAAGCTAGAAAGGCTAAGCATGATCCTCCACAAATCAGCCATAACTGATAACATAAAATCCATCCCCAACTTCTTCCACCAAGTCTGGGCAAATATAACTTCTAAGTGATGCTAAAATCTGTCCTGAAGTGTAGTTTTTCCTTCCTACTGCTATTAATGTTCTCTTTGACCGTTAACAGCCTAACTGGACACCTCACCTTGAGAGCCTTTCCCTGGTAGAAAATGATTTCTGGTGCCATGATCCTGTAAAACGTACACTTTATTTTTGCATTTACATAATTATTTTACACTTTCACCCTTCATCAGACTAGGGGTTGTGCTGTGTGTGAGCCTATTTTATAAATTAAATGTATATATGTTAGAAACTCTTCTAGGTTTTAAGAGAAAGGTCTCTGCTCTACATTCTAATTGACAGAGAAAATATTAAGTGAAAAGAAGTGGTGTGAGAGATGGTGATGTTATGGAGAACAATAAGCAGAGTGAGAAGGAAGGGAGACTGGAAGGCAGGGCTGTTTTTATGAAATAAATGGTCAGGGAAATTCTAACAGGTGACATCTGAACAACTCTGAAGGAAATGAGGTTAGAAGCCAAGCTGCTTCCTTCCCAGCAGTTAGTTTAGTGGCTGGCTCACAGTCATGACTCCACAGACGCCTGCTAAGTGAATGAATAAACAGCAAACATATTCCTAGGTTTAATGTATACAGCATTTATATGCAAATACTTGCTTTCTTTTTATACAGAAGAAGGAAAGTTATCTGTGAAACCAAAAACAGAGACTAACTATTACAATAATTTTTTTACTAACTGGATTTATGAATCACATATATTCAAGACAGACTAGCCAAAGAAAGCAATCAGGAAAAAAATAAGACTGTGTGGCCACAATAGGTGGTGTCTGTGATCCAGGTCACAAAGTTACAGAGCAGCCAGGAAATGACAGCTCAAAATCACCTAATTACAAGGCTAACTCTGGGGCAACATTTCTGCAGAGACGTTATTCCTGAGGAGAGAATAATGTTCTAGGGAATATTAATAACCTAACTATTCTTACTTTTTTTTTTTATCTTTAAAGCCCTCTCTGTTCAGTTATCTTCAATTAATTCTCTGAAATCCTAGATTTCATATTTAGCTAAGTTTTAAAACTCAAAGAGATTTTTCTAAGTCATTTATTTTCTTCAATGACAAGTAAATTTTCCACAAAGTCTTAAAATCTCCTAAACAGTGGATTTCTGACACTAATCCAACTAAATTTCTTCCACTGGGGTTTCCTGAGACTTTTAAAGGGAAGAAAGAGACTTTTCAACTCCTTATCTAACTTGACCATCCTAACCAACACCTGACCATCTTCCCAGTTTATTTTATAAAGAGGATATCCAAATTCCTATGTGAGACCAGGATCACCATATTTTTGTTATTATGGTTCTAGCTTGCACACTTAGTTACATGAAATATGATTTCTAAATTTAAAAAGTATCACTGACACTTGTGCCAGAGGGTCTAAAGTGGGGTCTAAACAGGAAGGCAGAGAGAAGCAGGTTTTCTCCCTCAGCATTAGAGATCTAGACACAGATGAACAGAACCACAGCTCTGGTACTGTCGCTTAGGAAGAATGTCAGGGAAAGGTGGTGCTCACCACAGCAGACACCACAGACTCCTGCCCTTTACTGAACATACTCATGACACAAATGTGTGCACACCCACGATGCACCATGTACCAACTAGCCACTGAAAAAGTAGCCATGAGACACAGTTTCCATCCTTAGTGATCTTTGCTTGAAAATAACACACAAGTTCTTTTGTATGAACATACTGACATGGGCTGGGGATGTGACTCAGTGGTAAAGGTCTTGGTTTGTATGCACGAGGCCCTGGGTTCCCCTAGCACCACACACACACACAAAGATAAACATCCTGACAGCTGGGTACAGTAGCACATGCCTACGTCCCAGCTACTAGGAACGTTAAGGCAAGAAGGACTGCTTGAGTCTAGGGGTTGGAGGCTAGTTTGGGTGGGATAGTGAGACTGTGTCCTATTAAGAAAAAGGAGAAAAGAAGAATGAAAAAACCAATAAAACATATTGCCTAACATACGTGACAGACCAGGTTTCACCACGGAACCGCAAAAAACAAATAAATAAATAAAAGAACAAATATAATGAACAGTCCAAGTATGCAGAAAATTTTTACTCTATATATTTTTGCCTCTTATTTGTTTATTTATTTAATTTCCTGTATCAAATTTATGCTGATGCCACCACTTTGCTAAACAAGACAATCAAGAAGCAGGAATTCTCAACTTATTTACCACATATAAGAACAGTCATCGGATTGTCTCCAAAATATGAGCAGGAATTTTCCAGTGGAGAATTACAAACATGTCTAACTGCATCTTTTACTAATTGTGAAACATCAGATAATTTACACCATTTTGTAAAAAGTTTGGCTTCAAACATTTAAAAACAACTATCACTTTTTCCCTCTCTTTCAAGCAAAAAAGAAAAAAAAATCTAACACATGTTTAATTTGGGCCTCAGAAAAAAGAAAGTATTAGCACCCAGATCATTTCACAATAGCTGAAATTTTTCTACTAGACTTCGAAAGACATCAATCTACAGTCATAAAAACTCAATGAATCCCAAAGTTATAAATTCTCACCCAGAATCATCGTTATGAAACAGCTGAATGAATGCCAAAGACAGAAAAATCAGAGATACATTAAAAAGTATACCTTCTAAAGTGTAACAAATAAAAAAATGTGACTTCTTACTGGTAATAACAGAAATGAAAGTGGAAAAATATCTTTGGGATTACTGAAGAATTCAAAAATATATTTCCAAAATGAAAGCAAAACAAAGATACATTATTTAAAACAAAACCAAACAAATCACACACAGAATTGTAACATAACATAAAGTAGCAGGAAAACAGGAAGAAAATAAGTGGAAAGCAGGAAGAAAATAAGCTGTGTTAACATGTTCTAAGCTCCTTATATTGTTTCAGAAAAGTATAAAATTTTAACAGAATAAGACTTTCATTTGGTCAGAGCATTATGATTTCCATGATAACCACTAAAAGAATTCAATGCATTATGCACACTTGTAATCCTAGCACTCAGGAGGCTGAGGCAGGAAGAGCCCCACAAGTTTGAGGCTGGCCTGGGCCACATACTGAGTTCAAGGCCAGTCTGAACTACACAGTGAGACCTTGTCTCTAAAAAACAAAAAAGAAAAGAAAATCAATGTATAATTTAATTCTTAAGTAGAAAGTATAAAGAGAAATAATTTTTGACCTCAAAAGAAGTATGAACCAAAAGAAATCTCAAAATGGAACTAAATATTAACACTAATTAACTGAGTGCTAATTAGTATTCAAAGCTATCCAAAGAGGAGGGTCCTAGAAAATGAATGCTTTTGGTTGTGGCTCCCAAAGGAATGCAAAGTGTGAGCAAGGGTCTAACTCTCAGGAGCCTGAAGACAGGCTGCTCAGATCTTCTTCTAGACAATCTGCTGCAGAGAACCCAGCAACTGACAGCCCCAGCTGCCACCTTGGGACACACTGCCACACTCACGCTGGCCAGGCAGAGTCTCTCCAAAAGATGGTGCTTGCGTCAAGATTCCTTATGGGCCTAGCAGAGACTTCCTTAGGCCTGTCCTGAAGGCGGAGGCCTCTCTTATTGAATACTTTCTTTACTTTTCTTCTTTTATGGGGCCATATCTGTCTCCATTCCCCCGTCCTCTCCTGCAGCTCTTTATCCTTTAGAAGCATTCCTCCCAATCATTCAACTAATCCTTCCCTCTCTACCTCTCACAGGCAAGGTCTGGCCAAGTTGTCCAGGCTGGTCTCAAGCTTGCAACCCTCCCACCTGAGGCTGTGGGCCAATCACAGGTAAGAAGCACTGCACCTGACTCCCATGAGTTGGAGACTGATCATTCTGTCTTGACAACTGTTTCTTTTCAAAGTTTGCTAATCAGAGGATCCAAATTAACACACTAATTACCAAAATTACCAAGGTAATTGGTAATTACCAATTACCAAGGCCCACATTTAGGTGAAGATAATCACTAAATGGAGATGGCAAAATCCTAAACAAGATAGAAAACCTAATTTGGTGATATATAAAAACACCATACATCATGAGCAGGATTGGTTTAGTCCTGTAATGCAAGGTTAAACATTGGAAAACTAAATTAATATAGTTCACCATATAGGAGAATGAGAAAAATCAAGAGATTATCCAAAAAAAAAAAAAAAAAGAGTAACTTATAGGAGGAGATAAATCACATTCATAGACTGGAAGATTCAATTTTCAAGTATTTTCAAATACTGTAAACATAAAAAAAGAATCAAAATTCCAGCAGAATTTTTAAAAATTAATATACAAACTAAAAACCTAATCCTAAAACTTTTATGAGACTTTTATAAATGCACAAAAATAGCCCAGGTAATCTTGAAAAATAATTGGAAACCCTCTTCTACCCAAAAGCAACTCTAAGTAAAAAGCTACACTGAGACAGTGCACACTTGGTGCAAAGGAAATGATCAGTACAACAGAACAAAGGTTAGTAAACTTTTTTCTATTAAGAGTAGAAAACATTTCTTAGAACTCTTTATTAACCATAAACAACAACAACAACAAAACGACCCAACCATTTAGACTACATTAAAATAGGAACTCTCCTAATCAGAGTTACTATGAAAATGAAGCCAGGCACTGGTACACACTTGTAATCCCAGCACTCAGGAAGCTGAGGCAGGAGGATCACTGTACATTCAAGGTCAGCCTGGGTTACGTAGCAAGACTCTGTCTTAAAGAAAAACAAAAATCACAAAGAAACTGAAAATCAAGTCATAGATTGGATATCTGCCATACATACACAATAAAATTCTCACTGAGAATATTTAAAGATATCCACAAATTAATAGTTTTGAAAAAGTACCCATAGCAAAAAAAAAAAAAATAAAAAAAGGCATTCAGTTTCATTTGTCTTCAGGAATATCTAAATTAAAGCTATAATCCATATCACTGTGTTAAAAAGACTAACAAATACCTGGTTAGCAAGGATACAGAGCATCTGGAACTCTCACACACTGTTGGTGAGTGTGTAAATTGTAACAATCACTTCAACAAACTGGAAGTACCTTCTAAGTTATATTTATAAAAAGAGTCATAGCTGCATGGTTTGAAGTAGCTAAGTACTACTTAAATGTTCATCAAAAGTAAACTGGATAAGTTGTACATAATTCTTTGTTTTAAATCAACATTTACTGAAGTGTAACTCATATAACATACACACTCATTTTAAGTACACTGTCCAACAGGTTTTGAAAATGTATATATCCATGTAACCACCATGCAAACAAGACATAAGACATTTCCTTCATGCCCAAAAGCTTCCCAGAGTTACTTTCTAATTAATTCAAAGTCATATACTAGTTTAAGTTTTTTACTAAATTTCACATAAATCAGATAATATATACTCTTTTGCATTTGACTTCTTTTACTCATCACAATGTTTTTTGTTTTGAGCTTCTGTTGTTATCTTTTTTGTTCGTTTTTGTTTTGAGACAGGATCTTGCTATGTACTTCAGGGTGGCCTTTAACTCACTATGTACCCTGGTTGGCCTTGAACTCTCAGCAATTCTCCTGCCTCATTCTCCCAAATGTTGGGTTACAGGCGTGCGCCACCACATCTGGCTGATCATAATGTTTTCTGACAGCAAAAACATGCTTAACGAAAGAAAAAGTAAATAAATGAAATGGGATATCACCAAAATTAAAAACTTTTGTACACCAAAGGTACTATGAAGAAAGTGAAAAAAGAGTACTGACAGAAGATAAAATACACACATAATATATTATGTATGAAATAAGAGTCTAGTATCCAGAATATATTAATTCAACAACAAAAAGATGAACAATTTCATTTAAAAATAGGCAACAGAGGCCAGGGATATAGCTCTGTGGCACAGCACCTGCCTGGTAAGTGTGAGGTCATTAAGTTCAATTCCTACCCCCGCCCCCAAAAACAAAAGCCAAAAAATTTTTATGTAGTTAACTATCAGGAAACACAAACAATTTAAACTTTCAATACAGTTAAAAATGTATCCTACGAGGGTTAGGTTAATACTCCTTCCCAAAGACATCAGAAAGGAAATCCAGGAAGCTTAGGTAACGTTGCTGCATTTAAAAAGCAACACAAACATACTTTGGACCTCCTATCACTATATTTTAGACCACGGATCTGTCCATTAAAGCCTTCTTGCAACAAAATTTCAGAGTAACATTATTCTGAAAAAACAGATTTCAATTCGTTAAGGGAAATCAATATCATAAAATGGCAAAAATTTCCTCAGTTTTTCAAAATTTTCTCCATTCTATCTCTAAACATACTGGGTGTTATACAAGAGCCATTAAATAATAATCTAAGCCAATCAGATTTCTCTCTCAGGGATTTGGAAGGGGCAGAAGAAAGGAGATAAAAGAGTCAGGGTTGTACCTTACAGAGGTCGGTTCATGAGGAAATGTGTCAAATTCACCATGAATATCCTTTAAATCACCCAGAGTTTAAATACCAGAGTTTGGGGTTGGAAGCTCAAATGTAAGATTTATCACTACTCTATGCATTTAGTAGTTTTTCCAGGTTCCAATCCTGATGTCTGTAGGACCCTGGGTTCTATTGGTCCTGCCTTTAAATCTGGAGATGTGAGTTATTCTGTTAAAATTAACACTTTCCTGAGGTGGTAAGATGGTTTCTGTCTGGATGTCCCCCAAAGCCTCCCATGCACTTGGTGGGCTTTTGGGAGGAGACTGGAACATGGGGATGTGATACTTTTCAGTGAATTTCCTGATGAATTTATAGCTAAGGTGAGGTAGAGAGGGAAGCCTGGTTAGAGGAGGTGGTCGCTGGGGGCGTGGCCTGGCAGTGTCTACCCACTCCCTCCTCCTTCACTGCCCACAGTTCTTTCCAAGTATATTATAAACCAATTTCTTCAGGTACACTCAGATCTTTCATACTCTTCTTGAAAAATAGCTATCTTTGGCTTTTATACATTTTTTTACACATTTCTTATTTATATTATAGGATGTTCAACAGCTCCTCTGGCCTCTTCATTCTAGACGCACAATGCTCCCGCTCAACACTGACTACAAAAAATGTCCATAGACATTTCCATTATAGCCCCTGGGGAACAATATTGTCTCCAGCTGAGAAGTACTTAAAACTCAATTTGATCTTGCAGTTCTGAGGTCACCTTACACTGAGGCATACCTGGAAAAACACTCACATGAAGGTTTAGTGTTGAAGACATTATCTACTGTATTACTCTTTGTTTTCTATTATGGTAGCTCATAGGAGAAACTTGTGTTAGACCTTGGTATAAGATAATGTGTATCCCTGTTACAGATCATAGTCTCCCTTTTCCTTTAGCTCCTGAAAAGCTCAATATCAAATTCATAGCCCACCTTTGATAATGTTGTAGAACTTACTGCATTAATTTACGAATCTTTTGAACATCAATTTATCTTTCTTACCCTAAACTTAACTTTTTTGAATCTTAACTATAGTTCAGTATGTGCACAAGAAACCTTTCTTGAATAACATTAAACATAATTTTAAAAAAACATAATTTAATAAGTTTGATAATCCTATTTTACCTTTCCACTCCAAATCTTTCTGCTCAGCCTAGATTTTCTAGTTGCCCCTGCAAGTGTTTACATTTATTCTTCCCTATTGAAGCATGTTAAACCCAATCATGTGAGTAAGTTATGTCAAATATATCACAATCTGCATAGTTTTATGACTATGTCCTTCTACATTTACTAGACATGAATTTCCCCCATGACAGGCATGAAATTCCAGATATGTTTAATCCAGTGACCACCCAGGTATATATCAGCCTAAAGAGCAAGAGGTAGATAGAAAATTCACATCCTCTTTTCTCTCATTGGCGCTGGGTTTTCTCCACTAAAGCCAATTTCTAATGCAGGCCAAGCAGTACCTGGAATTTATTCTGAGCCCTCCTACAAGACAGACGCCAGAAACGTGACCCATCTTACCCAAGTAACAACTATGAAGGGTCCTGCCTGGCCCTACATCCTCGTTACTTTTGATAGTGCCAAAATATACTATCTTGATTTCATTTTAACCCTTAACCTCACATCAGACTGTAAGAAGCAGATATTACACAGTCCATCAACAAATGAGTGGATAAACAACCTATGGTAAATTCAAGCGGGGGAGGGAAAAGGAGAGGAGGGGAGAGGAGAGGAGACAAGCTGGGATTACATGGCAAACACCAGTAATCGGGAGCACTCCAGAGGCCAAGGCAGGAAGATCACTGTGAGTTTGAGGCCAGCCTGGGCTACAAGATGAGTTAAAGGGCAGCCTGAACTGCATAAGAAAACCCTGTCTAGAAAGACAGACAGATAAGAAAAAGAAAAAGGAAAAGAAAAAGAAAAACAAGAGAGAAAGAAGGAG
>RJWT010039876.1:0-12579 GCA_004365215.1 Cuniculus paca | reverse complement strand
GGGGCGCCCTGGATCCTTTCCCACAGGGCCGCCTGGGGCAGCAAAGAGGATGCAGATGCCGGACACCCAGGGGCTGAGGAAGGAAGTGTAAGCAACAGGAAGAATGTGCTCTTGCCCACGTTAAGGGACCTGCAGATTCTTCATCCACCAGCAGAAGAACCAGCCCACGGAATGGCGTGAGAGGTGCAGGGAAGTGGGGGACCCAGCCCCAGCCCTGCTCCGCAAGGCAGGTGTGTGCAGCTGCGCAGGCAGAGGAGCCGGGCACCCCCCATGCCCAGACGAAGCCGTGTCTTTGTCCACAGATGCCGCTCCTGGAACCACTGTAGGAAAATCAAGCCTAGTCCATGAGCCGCCAGCTGCCAAATGTTGCAGTCCCAGCTTAGATTACAGGAGCCTCCAGGGGTTGGGTCCTCTACTACCTACACAGTTATTTACTTTCTATTTGGACTCAATGCCAAAAGGGAGGCTCACTGAGGGCTCTCCTGTATTTCTGTAACAACAGGTTGTTACTTGTTGCCCTTTCAGAAAGAGAAAAATACAAGCGGTTCACAGAGCTCTGCCTAGGGAAAGCCTGCGGCATTTACTTGGGCACTTAGTGACAGCCCCTACAGTTGGAAATGACATGAAATTAGTGTCAGAAAGAGTTTTGGAGAGAGAGAGACAGAGACACAGAGAGAGACAAAGACACTGACACAGAGACACAGAGAGAGAGAGACAGGGAGGAGGAGGAGGAGGAGGAGGAGGAGGGAGAGGGGAAAGCATCTTCATTTCATGGGTTCCTTCCAGAAAAAACGCAAGAGAAAAAAGCAGCTATCATACATCAGGTCTCTAGACTTCTACCTATGCATCTACTTTTCAACCTACCACTGTTTTCTTGTCTGTCTACAGTTGACCTCTGAATTTTATTTTGGTATCCATAACATAAATGAGATTGTATGATATTTTTCTTTGTGTACAACTTACTTCACTTAGCATAATATCTTCTGGGTCCATATATAATATAATAATACATGGCCGGCTCTTCTTTCTAAGATTGTGTACTAGTCCACTGCACATACATATACCACAGTTTCTTTATTCATTTATCAATCAATGGACATTTAGGTTATTTCCATACCTTAACTATTGTGAATAATGCTGAAATGACCATAAAAATACATTAGTAATTTTTGTTAAATAAGTAGGCTTTAGCTATTCTCAAGACCAAAAAGTAACTATGGGAGTAGATAAATTAATTTGCTACAGCATAGTAATCTTTTTACTATTTACATGCATCATATAACATCATGTTGTAAATTGCAAATATATACAATAAAAAAATTTTTTTTGGTACTCAGAATTGAACTCAAAACCTTGTGCTTGCCAGGCAGGTGCTATGCCCCTGAATGATGTCCCTGGCCCTATGATTATTTTTTAAAATTAAAAATAAACCAATCCCTGACTCCATGAAGCTCTAAAGACCTCTGAGATAAGATTATGTTTCCACTTACTTTTATGCCATGTATTTTGGAAGTGTACTACCTGATTATTGTAACTTTGGGTATGGTTGATACATTGTGTCAACTTGAGTTTAGAAGTTTGCCTAAGTGACTCAGCAGAGAGCCAGGGTTCTTACTTTGTAAATATCCTCATCCTGTGTAAGAGGAGGGCAAGGAGGGCTACACCAACCTTGGGGGGATGGTGCCTACAATACAAGGCAGGAGAAGAGGCTTGCTCTTGCCCCCTTTTGCTCTGGCTGCTTTTGCTGGCTGCTGCCTTTAAGTGTTGCCCCAGTGCCATGCCACCTTGCCTTGGAGCCAGCTGATTATGGACTGAAACCTCCACAAACTGTGAGCTAAATAAACGTTGCCTTCCTTCATTTGGAGTGCTGGGTATCTTGTCTCAGCAAGGAGAGAAAAATAACCTAGACAGGTTGTTACATGTTAAGCTTTTCCATGTATTGGACACAGTGTAGAAAGGGCAGTTCTCCAGTTTATATAATAAATGCTTGGTAGTTACTTAAGGGGTGCTGCATTCTGTGAATGGCTCCATGAAATTATTATAAAGATAACTGTATAAAATCATCACCTTTATATCCTAAGAGGGAAACTAAGGGATAAGAATAATAATTTCTCAAATGCCAGCCACACATAGGAACACACGATCCCCCTAGTTGTTTATTCTAGTCCCTTTCACAATTGCACAAGCAGGCAAATGCCACCCCACCCCACTCACAGCACACAGGAGTAGCAAGTCCTCCCCTCTGGCTTCCACAGTTGCCCCTGCTCTACTTTCCCCAACTGCTCCTTTCCTTAAAGCTTAAGCCCTCCCCTGTTCACATTCTCCTGATAGCCAGCACAAGGCAGCCGCCCTGCCGTCGGCAACCATCCAAGCGTTGTCCTCACAGCTGGGCCTTGGGTTGGAATTCAACAGAACAAATGAATCAGGGTCCAGACAAATCCATCGCTCGCTCACCCTCTGACAGCAGGGCTTGAAGCGCTCCAGATGGAGTCAGGATAGAGAATTTCCAAAAGACTCCCTCCTCTGGCTCGCGCAAAGTTCGACTTTAAAATGTTCATCCAATTCCATGTGCTTTATGAGCCAGGTGAGAAAATTATTTTCACTGGTTTTTCTTCCAAACCTATTTTTGACCCCAAAACAGCTAAAATGTGTAATTACCCACTGCGGGCACCAGAATTAACTATAAATTTTTTTGGGTCTTTTCTAAAAAACTTCGATGCCTCCTCGAAGAGAAAATGGGTCACATGTTCATTGAAATGTATTGCTGACTCTGTAACGGCTTTTCCAAAAAAGAGATTCAAGTATGTTTTGAGCAGCTGTGATATTGTAGGGAAAGCACATAACCAGCCATGGTAACTGCACTAGACAACAATATTCCTTTCAGATGTCTCTGTTTGGACGCGTTGGTTCCGTCCTTTGGACCCCATTTATATGTTCTGCAAACAGACTCAAATCACACTCTTTCCAAGAGTAAATTGGTATCCTTAAATCATCAAAATCAATCAAACGGAGGAGTATTCCAGAACCCCACATTAGACACATCCAAAGTACTCAGGACTTCTTTCTCTTGGTTTTTAAAATTATGTAAAAGCAACTTAGTTGAACTCTACCAAGGAGGAAAACTACCCAGCTAGCCAAGACTTTTTTTTTCTTTTTCTTGTTTCTTCTTTTTATTTCTCTTTTTCTCTTCAGTGATGAGACTCAAATCCAGGGCCCCTCACAGTCTGGGGAAGCCCTCTACCACAGAGTCACACCCCTAGCCCTCCAAATTTCTGGAACCAGTGCTTTTTTAAGTTTCTTACTGCTAGCCTGACACTCATGCTTCCAGGTTTTTTTCCACCATTCCTCACAAAATTCTCTCTGCTCACTAACGAGCCCTGGCCGGAGGCTCCAAGTGTAGACCAGTGGTTATGCCTACGGCCACAAGAGCCAGACTGGCAGGGCTGAGCTCTGATTTTGACAAGCTGTCTCTCTCCGGACAGCTGTCTGATCTCACCTTTCGGCCTCTGTTTACGTCTCTGTTAAATGGGGTGCATTTCTCACAACACTTCTGCAAAGAACCAAAATGCTGGCCCCACTGCTGCAAACTCTGTTATTACATCTAAGGGCCCTGGGATTACCATTCACCGAGTCTCATCAAGTCTAGGGTCACCCAGTTACACACTCTTTCTGGCCACAAGGCTTTCCTGGTGCTCCTGCTTCTCTTCATGTTTCTGCAGTGTGTTCCCCACTCATCTATCGTTCTGCACCCCTCCAGTGGCTGTTTTGGGCCAACCCATGACCTCCCTCTGTTTCCATGATCCTCACCCACTCCCACGATTTGCTGCGTTCAAGGCAAGAACATTTAACAAGACTTATGTTATTTATTTACTCATGCATTCATTTGTTCATTTGTCTTGCTGGGGACTGAACCCAAAGTCTTTGCATTGAGCTGCCTCCCTAGTCCTTCCTTGTTTTGGGGGGCTTGGATTGGGTTTGGGGTGTGTGGCTATTGTTCTGTTTGTTTGGCTGTTTGGTTGGTTGGCTTTTATTTTTGAGGCAGGTTCTCACTAAGACACTGAGTTGCCCAGGCTGAGCTCCAACTTGTGACCTTCCTGCCTCAGCCTCCCATGGTGCTGGGCTTCCCAGCCCTGTGCCATCACACCTGGCCTTCCACACAGTCTTTTATTGATAGCAACTATAGCAACAGCAACTCTCTTGTGCTGTTGCCACAAAAGCAGCCGAGCTGACCTCAATTTCGCTTTGTGATGACAAAGACTAAGGCAGGGCACCACGGGGCCAAGATAGCCGTGAGTTCTACTGCATGCTCGGGGAGGACCAGAAATCACAGATATAAATTTATAGGAAGAAAATGTAACAGAAAATGAAAGGAACTTAGAGATACAAAGAAAACACCAAGAGACATCGCCTGGTACAGAATACAACAGGAGGTGGGGAACTCAAGGACCACGAGGCAAGCACAGAGAAGGGTGACAGGTGACACTCGGGTAGTGGGGACTGGGACACACGGGACGGTGGAGCCGATGCTATTCCCAGGCAGTCCTTAAGAAGTCGTCGCTGCAGGCAGCAGTACAATCCCACAGGAGTTACCCAAAGATGGCGATGAGCCAATGTAGGTATTTCAGTGACTAACAGTGGCACACGAGGCACACTTGCCGACCGTGTGAGTGACCCCGCCGACTCATAATTCAAGCATGGATCCCCATCACCAAGCCCAATGCTCATGCTCATGGATTATTAAATTTCACTCTTTGGCATTATGCAAGCCAAATCTCTCCACTATCGCTCCCCAGGGGAATTTCATCCTTATGCCGGATCCCTGAGGAGCTCACGGCAGTACGAAAGTTTCATGTCCTCCGGGACAGAGGTACTTGGCCTGAGAGGTGCTTGCACCTGCCACACAAAATGTTGCTTCCCACAGGTATTACACTACCATAGGAAGCTTTTTGTTTTTCTTTCTCCGGCCACTTGGTTTTGGTCAAAATAGACCTCCTTTTTGTCTCCCTACCTGCTGGAAAATGGCAATGTTGTGCCCCCAGGGGATGACACTTCTGAACATGGTCTGAATTCAATTAGGCACCTGGGTTTCAAGCGCTCTCTGCAGCACAAAGCCCACAGCCAATTCCCAGGACTGCCCCCCGGCCGGCAGACAGCGATTGCTGCCAGGGCTCCTTGTCCAGAGCGCGGGACAACACTGCACCCCTTCCGACGCTCCAGCACGGACCGACTCCAGCAGCCACCAGCCAGCGCCCTGCATCAGGGCCTGAACTCGGCATGGGAGAGAACATAAAGACAAAAACGAGCTGCTCCTCACAGGCAGCTGCTCCAGAGGGGACATGGAGACCCGCAGCTCTGACACAGTGTCGCCAGTGCTGCGAAAAGTGGTGAGGAGAGAGCTGGGGTGAGCACAAGAAAACCTGGGTCACCTGCTGGGAGGAGGGAGGGAAAATCCTAACCGCTTCCTGGAAGTTCATTCTTAACAAAATGAAAAATTTTGCATCCCAGGAAAAACAGAGTGTGAGGAGCCCTGGGATTTCTCCTGCGGCGCACGACTCAGGAAGTCGCCCGCCCCACCCTCAGGAGAGTTGCGCAGGGTGCATCCCATGCTGCAGCACGGGTCTGTCGCGCCTTGGTTCCGAGGGTTTGTTATCACTCCTCAAATCACCAACAGACATCGGATAAAAGGACTTGGTGCCTCCAATTCCCTACAGAAGCAAACGAATAACTTTCGTGAAAGCCAAAGCTAGTGAAAATTCTATAAACGGAAATACAATGCTGGCGTCAAATGACCCCTTCTCCCACACAGGGAGGGAAGGACCTTCTTGTCTCCCCTCCTCCACCGCAGGTCTGGGCCCCACTCACAGGGACGAGTGGAGGCCAAGTGACTAAGGAGCCAATTCCTGCTCCTTTGCTGACCTTCCACACATGCATGAAAATCCGTCATGCAGGATCAACTTGATTTAGATCAGGGCCACTGTGCAGATTCTACTCACACTGTCCTGCACACCCCAAAACATGGAGAAACCAGAGTACTATGCCAGTTTTGATTAGGAGCTCAGTAATCCAACCCACGTCTTAATTTAACCTGTTTCTTAATCTGGGGCAAAGATCAAAATTTTGCGGAAATAACTGTGGAATGGTTCAGCATCACGCCCTCTTGATCTCAGATTGTGTTCTGAGCCACGGGGACAGACAATTTGCAGCAAATTATTAACCACGTTAGTAGATACAGAAAACTCTATGACTTCATTTCGTGGGTGATTTTTCCAAACCAAAGTAAGCTCAGCATTCTCTTCACACACCAGTTCTCAAGTCACACGATGACAGGGAGAATCTCCTGCTACAGCTTCCTTGAGTAAATGAGGCCACAGAATGATGCTACCTACTGAGAACCACTGTCTTTATTACTCCAAATACCAACGGCTGTGAGGCAATAAAAGCACAGGTGTGTGAGTGGTAAAGACAAAGCACTGGAGGACGTCTCCCACAGGAGGCCGGGCCAAGAGTCCAGTATGCGCCACACAGCAATGTGTTTCTTGCCTTAAGAGAAATATAACACAATCGATCCAGTAATGACTGTGACTGACCTACAGCCCCTTGTCAAAATGTCCCACAGTACTGCTTTATTAGCAAACAAGTGAGTAGAAGTGAACTTGCACGAATAGAAAAGATAAATGATTTTTCACATACCACTCTCTGCTGTTTGTCCCAGCTACGTCTTTAGTGCCATTTATTAGATATCTGCTACTTCCTCTCTGCCTCCCGTCTTAGAGCCAGAAGATCTTCTGACAACTTTGGTTAAAAGTGATAACTGACAGGAACCTGCTAAACCACTATAGGAATGATGAGAAAATGACTATGTAGAGACAGACAAGATGATTAATAAAGTCAAATGGGGAAGACCTTAGGCTTATCACCCTATGTGTATGTCTCGGCATCAGATTTGGATTTATGGGTAGGCAAAGCAGGTAAAATGTTTCTTTAAGAGCAGCCTTGAACATTAAAGTTGAAAGCAGAAAACTCACGTTCACACTGAAGCGTTGGGTGGCCATGGGGCGTCCCTGGGGCTCCCCAAGCCTTGGTCCATGACTTGGACTCTATACCCTTCCCTGGGCTGCGGCACGGACAGTGCAGACCTTCTCCCAGGGGACACTCACTGGTCCCACAGTGGGGCCCCAAAACCCAACAGCTCTGCTTACACATCTTCATCCTCCACTTGGCACTCCCCATACGTGTGTCTGGTTGGGAACCATTTCTCAAATTTACCAGGATAACACCGAGCTCCGTCTGTACACTCGGGAAGGACACACTCACTGCGCGGCCTTCCCCTGGAAGCCTGCAAGGACTCAGGACCACCGTCTGTCACCTCCCCAGTGACAGCTCAGAAACCTCGTCAAAGCCAGCAAGATTCCCAGTGCGGCTGCACGCACACACCCAAAGCCACCACACACCCCCCGCAGGCAGGCGAGGCGCCAGAACGTCCTTCGCGATGAATCCGAACTCGTTACCTCTCTCACACTGGGGTCCAGTGAAGCCGTAAGTGCAGGCGCAGCGATTGGGGGCCACGCACCTCCCTCCGTTGAGGCAGCCGCTTTCGCAGACAGCTGGAAGACAAGGACAGAGCGAGAAGCGGCGTCAGCAGAGAGCGATGCTGGTGAGCTCCCCAGGAAGGACCACAACGGGGCATCATCGCCTCTGCACCACCGCCACCTCCGGGGAGACCTGCGCAACCCAGAGGGCCGCTTCCTCTCCTCCTTCCCAGCGCCTCTGAACCCAATCCCGCCCCAGCGACCCTGCAGCCGCGGCCTCACCGAGGACTGGACCCCTGCTCCCGTGGCCACGGGGACCTTCCTGCTGGGAACTTCGAACACAGCCCCGGCCTCAGAGCACCAAGTCCCAACACAGGACGGGCACTAAGGGAGCTTAGCGTGGGGCAAGTGTGGGGGACCCCTCAGCAGGGGCTGCTGCCTCTTGTGTCGTCACCTCATCACCTCGCCGTAGCTCTGCCTCGGAATAAACAAGCCTAGGACTTCCTGTTTGACACGGTTTCCCTTCCCATCTCTCCTCCATGCCTCTCATCTCGAGCAACACAACAGCGCCCGCTGTGTCCCGTGGTCCCTGCTCCATTCTGCTCCAGTGCTTTGGCTCATGTTGTGCCATCTCCCTGAAAGGCCTGTTCCCATCACCTGATGAGTGAGCTCCTAGCCATCCCTCAAGATCCGGCCCAAGGGGGACCTGCACTAGGGAGGCTATCCTGCCTCTCCCCTCTCTTCGTGCTGGGCCACACAAAAATCACCCACTGCTCTAACCATACTGCCGGGAGGGGAACCTTCACCAGGCCAATATACAAATTTGGGGTCATTATTTTTCAAAATGACAAAAGATATACAAAGGCAAAAGCTGAATACAGCATGAATATCATCCTGAAGGATTCATTAGGCAAACAGAAAAAAAATGCATTTAATGGAGATCTGTGCAGTCATTAAATGTGTCTTTAAATGCTTAACAACATGAACATACTTCTGATAAAATATTAACTGAAAAGTTAAATATTCAGTAAGATCTCCTGAACCAAAGTGCATAAAAGGTCTATAACACGGTCTCAGGAATGATGGGCTTGGTAGATAACTTCAGTTTTCATATATTTGAACTTTTCCAAATTTCCTGTAGGTTATATATATTCGTCATAGAGTAATGAAAATGGGTTTTTCAAAGGAAATTTCTTCTTCTGCAAGGCACGGGCCCTGGCAGAGTGCAAGCACAGAGGACAGGGTCTGGAAACAAAGCGGCAGCCCTGGGGTAGGGAAAGCACGGCCGAGGCCGCTGGGTCAGGCGCGGCACACGGAGGAGACGCAGCCCACGGCGCCAGGGAAAGGGAGGCTGGGATCGCAAAGCCTGCGCATGGAATAGAAGGCACGCAAGGGCCCGGGCACACCCAGAGGGAGACTACGGACTGGGGGCAGGAGGCCAGCCGGGCGCCTAAGGGAGCTGAGTCAAATAACCCAGTGCCCACACTCCACATGGGAATGGTGCTAAGTGTGTTGGGCAAGGGACCTGTCCCCTGCCAGAGTCACCAGATGTCTGTGAAAATGCTGCGTCCCCAGGAATGAGAGAAAATCCGTCCGCAATGGTCGCCTTATTCTGAGGGTCCACCCATGAGTGACCACCGCATAGCCCCACAGTAACCATGGTTACTCACGCTGTCCACAGTGCGTCCCTATGTATCCTTTCTGACAGAGACAGTGGTCCTCACTGCAGCTACCTCCGTTCATGCAGCGGATGTTACAGTGTTGTACTTGAAAACAAAAGAAGGAGAAGAATGACTCATTTTTGTGATTTAAGGACCTAGATCACAACAGTTCACAGGATTCGACTATAGTTACTTGAAGATAAAATGATTTACAGGATTTATATATGCAAACGGAATGGATCTAATTGACAATGTGACCATTCATATGTATAAAGTCGTTTACTTTTTTTTTGAGACAGGGTCTCACTATGTAGCCCAGGCTGGCCTCAAACTCATGTCGATCTTCCTGCCTCAGCCTCCCGAGTGCTGGGATTGCGGGAGTGCGCCACCGCGCCGGGCTATCGAGTCATTTACAATGCAACCTAATGGTTTCTTTGGTGTTTATTTTAATTGTGCCAAATGACTTTCCTGATTTGGCAGGGCTTACAATTCAGTGTTCTTTCTGTGATTTATACCAACAGGAACATAGTGCCAAGAGGAACCATACAAGAGTATGATGGCAATAACTGTCCTGGGATTTACGTTCTCAGGTAGCTGGCTAGGGAAAAAGCCAGAGTAAGAAATTCCATGCCATTTTGTTCAAAGAAATTCTAGAGGCAGAAAAGAGAAAAAGGAAAATGGCTAGCAAGGCCTTTAACAATAAGACTGTCGGATGATGGGGGTGGGTGCAGAGCTGCCCGTTAACACAGAAACCTTAAACTAAATGATATGCGCAGTGTTTGAGATCTGTTTGTCACGATTTCACCCACAGAGGCATACATTAGACAGCCTTAGTCTGAGCGGCCGCTGAGATGTTGGGAGAAGCTGGAGTCTTAAAAATGACCAGCTGGCTCCGCGGGGAGAGATAAGGAACTCGAAGTTTGTCGCTGTCTCTATTTCAGCATGTAGCTGTCTCTGTGGCAGTGACTCAGGAATGAAGCCCGCACCGCTGAAACCCCAGGCTCTGCCGAGTCCTCTAGAAGCAGCAACGAACCCACACATAGGATGCGGAAGGCTTGATCCTGCTCCTCGAGAATCCGGTCCACACATCTCTCGGCACGGAGTGAGGATCGAAGGTTGGGCAGATTCTGTCCTCTCCCGTGCTGTGGACCAGACTCCTGGGGAAAGGGCTGGACAATTTCATACCAGGAGAAGCGCATTCCTTCTCCCATGCGACAGCTGCAAAGGAGCACCCTCCCGGCACCCTTCCGCAGGACCCAAGTTCCAGAAAGAGCTGTCTCCCTGGTCCTTTCTCTGTCTTTTATATTGTTCTTTGATGTATTGATACTCTGGATTTCCCACACAAGAGAAGCGTGTGCCAGTCTCTTCATGGAATGCCCCTCAGATCTCTCTTTGCAAAACACAGTTCTCCCCAAACATGGAAAGCCCACCAATCTCCAGGATCCTGTTCAAATGTCTTCTTTCCTTTGTTGTTTTCTAATTTCTCTTCCCTCTTCTCTCTCAAACCAGATAGGTGCTCACTCTCCTTAGAGAGTATTTTATGTGAGTCTTTTGAAATAAATAAATATATATATATATATATATATATATATATATATATATATATTCATTATTGCTCCTATTCCCAACCCCCTTCCTGACATAGAGCAGCTGTCATGACTTTTGGTGACATTCCTAAGTTGCCTACAGTAGTGAACAGGGTGTATGTAGGTACTGCAGGAAACGGTGCTAAGATAATTTCTATCTACTTAAGTCACTGTACCTGATTATGACATCAAAAGCCATACTCCAAGGCCAGACCGAGGCTGGGAAGCTGCCCACTTGCACAGCCCTAAGTAGGTTACTATATAAAAAATCTTTATCGTTTTCTCCATCTATAAAAGTAGAAACGACTCCTTTATTGGAGTATTGTTATAGAAATCAAGCAACCTTAGAAACTAATTCAAACGAACTGTTATTTTAGGCTCTTATAATTCCATGAAAAACATCTCAGCCAAAATGTTTCTTAACTAAAAAGTTATCTATAATTATGCAAAGGAAAATGAAAAAAAAGATTTGGTGAAAACTTTGGATAATATTCTAAGTAGGTCAGGAAAAGGTGTACAGTTGCTTTAAAATGTGAAGTTATACTTAGCTTCATCCTATCTTAGAAAAACAGTAAGGATTGGGAAAAGCACAGGAAATGATGTCACCCGCCAAGCAGCATAGGAACTTGGCCCACGAACTGATTTCAATTAGAGCAGCTCATGCCAAGAGCTCATTTCCATTCCCACACAAGCAACAAAGCCATTTAGCTACTCTGAGATTAAAAAGGGAAAAGGAAAAAAAAAATAACAGTAGCTTAAATGGTGACTTTATGTTACTTGTTCAAGTTGAAAATCAGAATGAATTCATCTTTTTTCAGGAGGAATGATTCCATTTATTTCAAATGTATAATAATCATTTTTTAAACTCCTTTGCTATATTATATTTTATATATATATATCTATATATATAGATATACATTTTTTTTACCCTGTCTTTCAGGTGAATCATTTTGAGCATAAAATATTCTTTTTCCTTTAACTTTTTCCTTTTTCCTCACTCAGTGAGGCTTGTGAAACGATGAGGTAACGCCAGTGGTCCCCACGAGCCAAGAAGCAATGAATTCTGGGGGTGGGGAGGAAGGGGAGCAAGCCCACCCCCAGGGCAGCCCCGCCGCCTGCCCTGCCATGGACACGCTCTCCAGGAGACCTCACGCCCCAGAAGTCCCCACGCCCCGGGGAAAGCCAGCACTGCCTGGCAGTGGGGACCGTCACTCAGGATTTCCCCGCAGAAGCCAAGGGGCTGGATGTGGGGTTTCCACCCCCAAGCGGGAAACCATTCAGAGGCCATAGATGCACCCATCGCTTTTCATCTGCATTAAATCCTGCCACGGATGCATATTCTAAACTTCGTTCTGCTTTGAACAAGAATTCCAGACATCTTATCATTAGCAGAGCAGGGTCTATGTCTCTAGGGAAAAAAAAAAACACCGAAAACCAGGGGCTCCGTTTCCACACAGAAGGATGCTACGGTCTTTACTGAATGTGTCGAATACCCCCATGGGAATACATTCCTAAACTCAATCTGTGTTAAAATTTTGGCAGAAATAGAGAACGCCAGGCAAACACAAGTGCCAACGTACACAGGCTTACGCTGTCACGTGCAGTCGGCACTGGGGCCCTAACCCACCTTTGACGGGCTCACGGGGAGCTCACTACCCTCAAACCAACAGAAAACACTGTCATTTACGAACATCCCTGTGAGGCCCCAGATCCATGCATGTTCGTTTCAGATGTCAGTAAGTCGTTGCCGTCTTTCAGCAAGCACTGGCTGAACATTTGTTTCCACTGGCCAGGAAACAAGAA
>RJWT010039875.1:0-12514 GCA_004365215.1 Cuniculus paca | reverse complement strand
TCAGAGAAGGCCAAGTGGAGCTGGACCCTGAAGGAAGTCGAGTGACATGAAAAATGCTTTCTATAACAGTGGAAAGAACTTGAAGAGCTTGTGTCATAACCAGGGTGTCCGGGACCACAGAAATGAGAGGAGAGTGGAGGGTGAGGATGAGCAGATGCAGGCTTTGCAGGAGGTGGGAAGGCATTAGGTTCACTGTGAGTTAGAAGACTGAGAAGAGGTCTGGGGAAGATGCGTAGAGCAGGCATACTGGGGAGAGAGGGAACTGTGACTTCACACCTGGTTCACGTCCAGCTACTTCCAAGTCCGACCAGAGCTCTATGTGAACCTAATATCTTGTAACCCTATGATTTGAAACTACACATTTTGCAGAGATAGGTATATACCCCCTGCCCCCCATATTCTGTCAGAGCCTCTTGATCCTGGTCTGAGTTCCTTTCTAGCTAAGTCTTATAGGAGTCTAGTTTCTTCCACATTGAAATTCTGAGTGGTTCCAATATCATAGCAGCTCCAAACCCAGCCATTTCCCCCATTCCTCTTCCTGGAGGCAGAAGCCAAAGGGGACTTTTTGTTATTGAAGTTTGTCTAGAAGGAAGTTTTGGAGGCACACTGATTTTTTTAATACCTTCTCTTCAAACAAGAAGTGAGAAAGGAGATTTGTATTCAAATACAGGTGTGGTGGTAGCTAAGTGCAGGTCTGTAGGAGTGCAGGAAGAAGGCTGCTGGGCACCTTGGAGGGATGACCATGAGCTGAGCCTCACAGGAAAGAGATGTAGGACCCAGCAGTCTGCTCTCAGGTCAAGCTCTCGCAGCGTTTCCACCTCAACCTGAAGTTTCCAAGGACCTCCTCCATGCCCCAGTGCAGAAGCACCTAGTGCCTTTGTCATCCATTAGATTCAGTGTAGACTCTTTATTGTCTTTTAGCAATAACTGAGAGTCTAAGACCCCCCCCCCCAATCTGCCCAAGTTCTTCATGCATCTGCCACCATGAAATCACTTGGTACTTTATGATGAGTGTGCTGTTATTTCCATTTCCTTGTGTCTGCTAGGACTGTTCTGTCTCAGCCCAGTATAAGGGCCAACTCTTTCTGGAAGCCTTTCTCCAGCTTGAATTGATGGCCCATACCCTTTTGTCTCTTGGATACTTTGGTTGTTCTGTTTTATGCACTAGTTCCATTTGGCCCTGGGTATACTGTCATTGTTCCTCTAGGTGACAGCTTCCCTGAAGAGAGACCAACTCTGGGGAAGAAGCCATTTGTCACTAGCATGCATATTTCTTCCTCTTCTCACAAGCCCCAGCTTAGCCAGGAGGAATCAGCAAGGACATTCACCGAAGACCTAGCAGAACACTTGTGCTGACCTGAATTCCAGCCTTGGCTGCATGGCATTAATGATGGGGTGTTGTAGTCTCAGGGCTCTGTCTTGCTCTCTCTCTCTTTTTTCCTTGGAATTTTTATGCAAATGTTCCTTTTCTTTTAGGTCACTAGATTGCAGCTCCTGAACTCAGAACCACGTTCCCTTTTTTTCTGTAGAAATTTCTAGAACTACCTCTGAGAAAGGGAAATGTGATTCCATCCAACCAAACACCTGCTCTGCTCCTGTGGTTGAAATATAAGCATGCAGCCAGGATTGAGGAGGCCCCAGGAGCAGCTCAGATAAACCCTGCTCCAAATTTCCTAAATCTCCCTGACCTCCATGGTAGACTTAGCATCTCTGTGCCCTCTGCTTGAGTAGGACAAACGATGTGTGATGTCACCATCTGACAGCTCTGTGTGGGGTGCCTCCAGAGACACATTTCAGGGTAGAGAGGGGAAGAGTTGACTCACACATTTTCAGGGTTCTCAAACTCCCAGAGATGTCCCTTTCTGCACATGTGTAGCTTTATTTGCTCTTCTTTTGCAAAGATGTGTCTTTTGGATTATCTTCTTTAAGATTTGCTTGCTATGTAGAAGTAGGAGCTCAAATATGGACAGTATGAGATTAGAGAAACCCTCTCCATGGTAGGGAGGAATGCGACAGGCCTCTTGTCTGTGTGTTCTCAGCTCATCCTGGGGGTGTTAGGGTATCATGTGTGTCCTCACTGCTGTCCTGTGACTCACCTGTCAGATGCTCTACACTATAGGGGTGTTGTGTACCAGGAGCTGTCAGGGTATCACATGGTGACTTTCAGACTCATCCCCCTACCTCTGCAGAGCTGGAATAGACTGAGCCTGCCTTCTTGTCCTGCTCAGGACCAATCCTGGGTGCGATGGGCCCCATGTGTGAGCTTTCCATGAAGTCAAGGACCTGGGTGGGAATAAAGAATGTGATCGTTGGTAGCTCTGCTGGGGCAAACATCAGTCACTCCAGGGCAAACAGCCTTGGGAAGCTGACCTTGCACTCCTACATACTCCTATTGAGCTTTATTAGGAAAGATTGTTTACTTTCTCTGCTTGGAAACTTCAGGCATGATGGACTCTATCCAGCCTTCCCACCCTATTTAACCAGCCCAAGTTCTGTTGGTTATTAAAAAAAATTATTCTTGTATCCATTTTTCACCACTGACTGCCCACAACATTGGGCCACTTCCATGAACTTTCTTGGTCTACAAAATGGGATGGAGAGGCTGCTAGTGACTGTCAGGCCCAATGAGACAATGGTCCCCAGGAATAGCATGTGGCTGAGCTGTGTTATTCTTTGTCTCTGCTGCAGTCTCAGGGGCTCACCCTGACCCCTCCCAGCAGCTTCTTGAGCTTGCACTATAGCCATAGACTCCTGTACCCTTTGCCAGGATCTATCTTAATCAGATGCTTTTGTTCATTTGAGGATCGAACCCAGGGCCTTTTCACTGAGTTAAATCCCCAGCCCTTTTTATTTTTTGTCTTGAGACAGGGTCTCAATAAGTTGCTGACTTGCCCAGGCTGGGTTGGAAATTTTAATCTTTCTGCCTCAGCCTCCCAGAGTCCTGGAGGACAGGCATGCCCAACATACCTGGGTGTTTTAGTTTTATGTTGCTGTAACAGAATACCTGAGACTGGATAATCTACAAACAAAACTTATTTGGCCCATGATTTGGGAGGCTAGGGAGTCGTGTTAGTTAATTTTCTCATTGCCGAGACAAAATACTGACATCTGAAGTTAAAGGAGGAAAGGTTTATTCCAGCTCACAGTTTGAAGAGGTTTCAGTCCATAGTTGGCTGGTTCCATGGCAGGAAAGCATGGTAGAGGAGCATCACAGAGGAGAAACCGTCCACGGTGTGGCAAGTAGAAGGTGGTGAGCAGAAAGCAGCAGGTTTCCCTTTGCCTTTTATCCCATCCAGGCTACAAACCTTTTGGATGGTACCAACCACACCCAAGGTGGAGCTTCCTATTACCCACACGCAGAACTGTGATAAACCAATTAGTGTACTAATCCAGTACCAAACACCCTTAGTCCCAGTAGCATAGCCTTAATCCATATTCACACACCTAGATCTAGTTACATCTGAAAATGCTCTCATGAGTACACAAAGTTTATCTAGTTATAAGTCATAACAGAAGTCAAACACAGGATGTCAGCATCTAACTGGGCCCCTCCTGTGCCAACTCATGGTGGAAGGTGGAAGCTGGGTAGGAAGACATGGGAAAGGCCAGAGAGAGCTGGGGTCACTCTCACAGTCACTGGTACATTCCCACCATGAATACATCCATCTGTTGATGAAGGCAGGGGTTGCATGACCTCACCACCTCTCATCACCCCCAGCACTGTTGCACTGGCTGCTAAATATCCAACATGTAAGCTGTGAGGGTCACATCAAACCTGAGTACCACCTTCTCCTAGCCACTCTGCCTGGTGAGCCCTCTCCTGCTGTTAGAAGTCTGAACTGGATCCCTTTACTTGCAAGATAAATTCCACTTATCATGGCCCTCAAAGTTAGATGTGGTTGCTAACCCAGCTATCTAGCTTCTTGTGCAGCCTGTAACCTGAATTCCGGTTGTTTGTTGTGCTTTTTGCTTTCCTTGACTTATTTCCCATCTCCTCAACTAGAGGGTGTCAGTGCTATAAAGCTGGGTTCTTGGTCATCTTTACATTTCTCATCGTAGTTTGAATTTCCTTGACTGGGGACTCTCGGTAGGTGGGGTGATGCAGGAGAGGTTACTGGGAATGCAGAGTGAATCTTTTCCTTGCACAACTCTCTGTTTGCAGCACACAGGAGCAGTTTCCTCTTCACTGGGAGAAGCCAGTTGGAGTCACTTGGTTAAATGAGCAGCATTTGTACACTGATTTATCACTGTGTCCTCTGCACATGAGAAGGCTGATTCTCCCAGACTATAATTTCTGCAAACTGTACATGCACAGCTTGGGCTGACAGCCTTCAGAGACTGAATTGGAACAGTAGCAACTGACTGAGAAAGTCACTTAGAGTATCATGTAATTTGGACTTAGGTTTAGGTTTTTTCAGAAGTAAAATAGAAATGTGACACTGAGTCAAGCCCAGGTGATTTTCTCCTTTCTTCTGGGATCTTGTCTTTGAACAATAAGTGGTGAGAGCTCTCTGTGTTCTAAGGTTGCCTTTCCAGTGTGATTCTTTTACATTCTATGTTGTGTTAGACCCCTTATCTGGTAGTAGCCATGTAATAGACGAGGTTTGGAGGTCCAGGTATGAGTTGTACACATTCGGCTTTTTGTGGTGCTGTCGTTTGGTGTAGTGGCTAAAATGAGGGTGGATTATCATCATTTGGACTCAACTCCTGGGATTATCCTAAGTATATGTCAAAAGCCTAAATTTTGCAGGCTTCAATCTTTTCATATATAAAGTGCACATAATCCTATCATCTCTCTCCTAAGATAACGTGGCTGTTATATGAGAGGATATTTTTAAATTACTTAGTACAAACTGCAATAATGTAAGTATTCAACCAATGTTTCCAATTTAAATTGAATTTTATATAATCACTTTTTAAAGTAGAGATAGAGGAGTAACAGAAGACAAAGTAAACACAAACCAAGGTCAGGGTAAAACCAAGGTCTGTAAGATTTGGTAGATTTTAAACTACCAGGTGGCCCCTGTCATGACTGTATCACTCCGATTATCGGCAGGTAAAAAGGGATCAATTAAGTTCAAGTGTGCTGACCTCTGGTGTGCTGGATCCACACAGGTGGTTTTCTTGGAGTCAGTGTGGTAGCAGCAGCCTGGCTTAGTAGAAATGGGCTTGCACCTCACCCTGAGCTTAGCCAAGGAGGGATATGGAAGAACCCATGCAGGCCATGATCACAAATGGTTCCCCACACATGCAGGCAACTCATACCTGCAGTCACTGACCCTACCACCAAGGTTGCCCTAGAGGCTCTCAATTTCCATGTTTTCTTTGCTGTCTTTTCTGCTTCCCTGATCTTACAGGGAGGAGAATGTCTTTTTGAAAGCTGGTGAGCTTCACCATGTGAAATGCAGAGCATGTGTTTGCTATGACTCCCTTAAGGGCAGAAACTGTGTGTTGTTTAATTTACCTTTAGATATTTCTCTATTCTTTAGCAGGAGTCTTGATTAAAAGAGAAAAGGAGACTTTTTACTATGCTGTTTCTATCTATACTTTTTATTTTCAAATAATATACATGTAATATCAGATGCTTGCCATCATCTGAGTTTTAGAAATTCATTTTCTTTAATCTAATTGATCCTGGGCATGTGCACACGTTAAACATTTCTTCAAAAATGTAACTTTCTTGAGTTTAACCAATACCAATGGGTTAGTCTTCCCTCTTGTGTACTTCTTCATCTTCCCATGGGAAAGCGCTGCTGTTTAAATGTCTGGTTTATGTCATTCTATGGGATTTTGAAAGCTGACCGTCACTATATGGCACATGGGGAATTGCCACCCAAGGAAAGTCCTCACTGCCCCTGAAAGTTTTCTAATGAAATCCTGCTCCAGATGAGACAAAGAGTGGTCTGGACTGGACTCCTGTGTCAGTTTCCACTGGCTCCCCCATGCCATGGGTTCTGATGGCTGTGCCCCCATGGGCTCTGTGCTGTAGCTGCATTTTTACCACCTCTGGTCTTCTCATGGGCAGAGGACACTTGGCTCTATAAATGCACAGGACATATGCTTTGAGGGCTGAGTGCAATGCCAGCTCCTTCCACCAGCATCCCCACAGCTGCTTCTCCCCTGCCATGCTTCCCCCACCTGCTCCCTGTCTGCTTCTGCATTTGTTGAAGGTGAGTGTCAGAGTTGGGGACCAGAGAGAAGGAACATGGAGGCTCAGGTGACCATTTGCTTCCTGTTTAGTTCCATTAGCATAGCATCATTTTTTTTTTTGCTACATTGCAGAGTCTCCAAGGACCCAGGAAAGGATGTAGGATATAATGGTAAGAAGACCAGCTGGCTTGTGGGTCTGGAATCACAGTAGTAGTGCATTTTTCACTTTCCTCATCACCACTGCATGTGCTTTCCAACTTTATATACTCTGTGGTTCTGCACTATTTGGAAGAATTGCTATGAATAGCTTTGCAAAGAAAAGTTTAATTATGCTACATGGAGATCTGGTATGAGCTGCACCTGGGGAGGTTTCTCATGGGAGCCAAAGAAGTTTGGCCCAAACCCCAAAATGATTCTTCCCAATCCAGAGCAGATTTTTTTTTTATTTAAAGACATACTTCAAAGCAGAAATACATGAAGATTAAATAATCAGGAAAAAGTGTCAAAAACTAGGTCTGGAGCAATTGATAGCAATCTTAGAGTACTGAGATTTTTATAGACCTCAGGGATAAAGGTGTAGGAGAGACTTTGTGGGAAGATAAAATTGCTATTGTCCTTACAGTCCTAGTAACAAATTGCTGGAAAAATTATTGAACACACATATCTGTTTGTTATTTTTTCTTAGGCTTTTATAGAATCTCTTACTGTTTGATAGAATTTCAAATGGAAATCAGAGACTCAGTAGCTATTTTTAGTTCTTGATTAGTAGCAGAGGCTTTTTCCTGGTGAGCTGTACCCAGGGCTTCACTGATCCACAGCCCTGCACCAGCTTCTTGGTTCACATTGAATCTGTCCCTCGGCTGCCTTTCCATGGATATGGTTTGTTGGAGCAGTCAGTCACTGGATTCTGCTCTTGATCCAGTTGAATTGTAAAGACTTTGTCCCTTGCTGCAGCCTGGATGTCAAAGTCATCTGTGGGCAGCTGGGTGATCTGTGGAGAATCAGTCTCATCTGAGGATGGTCAGGTGGAGTCAGTCTGGATTCAGGACTTTGGTTTGGATCTCAGCTGACACAGGAAGACAATAAATAATTCCGTAGTGATCTGTGTGAATCTCGTAGGCCAAGAGCCGTTTAAGCCTCCTGAGAAGGAAACAATTTATGGTAAAATGATGTCTGGGAATTGCTGTCAATTCTGAAATGAATCTAAGAGAAAAAACTCTAGATAGTTACTAAAGAATGTACATAGCTATTGTGTTTGTGGAAACTTTTGTATAAGTTTTATGTTTAAGTTCTTGAAGGAGTTTATATGATCTGTAGTACTTTTCCATTTAGCAAGTTTAAATCCAAGTTCATCATGCTTTGGCAATACTTTCTGCTTATATTGTGAACACTACAGGGATTTAAGAAACAGACAGTGAAGAAAGTAAAATCGCCTCACCAAGATCACTGGGTTTTAGTATTTTGAGGTGTGTGTGTACATGTCTACACACATACACTTGCTTTACAACAAAGAGGACAGATTATGGGTAAGGTTTTAGCCAGTTTTTACAGTTGAACCATGTTATTTACATCTTATACACCAATAAATATTCTTCTCTGGTAACTAAGTATATGCATAATATTTTTTTTTCACTTAGCATGTATCTATATGGAGTTCATTGCACATCCAAGTAACTTTACAAATATTATCTATTAATAAGGACATGGTATTTCTATGACGATTCCAAATGACATCACAGTGAATGTATTCAGCAGCTAAATAGTTGTGCTCATCCTTATATTTTTTAGGTTAAGTTTTCAGAAGTGGAGTTGCCAACTTTAATAACATGCAAGTTTTAAGGGTTTTGCTATATAGATATATTGGTAGATAGATATAGATACAGATATAAAGATATAGATATAGATATATCTAAACTGTTCCATAAAGACCAAACCGATTGCCCAGTTTATATTTTTAAACAGCATTTTACGAACAAGCAAGACTATTTCTTACCTCTGCTAAATTTTCATTAAAACAAACAATAAAAACCTAAAAATCTTAAACGCAAAATTAAAGAATTTCTTTGCGAAGTGATGGGTGAAGTTTAGTGTCATGTTCATAACATATGCATCTTTTTCTAATTGATTTTTGAGAGTTCTTTTGGCATTGGTGAATTAGTCCTTTAAAGCATGCTTCTGTTTCTTCTCCTTGTCATTTGTTTCTCTAATTATTGTGCTTATTATCATATGCAAGTGTGATTTTTTTCAGTAGTCAAATATATCTATTTTTCTTTGTGGTTTATAGATTTTCCCTCTGCATTTATATTATGTAGGATTAATGCGCCCCTAGTCTACATAAAATATGCATAAAATTTTTGAACACTTTTACAGTTCCATTTATTTTATTTTAAATCTTTAACCCATCTATAATTTATTTACCCAGCATGCATTCTCTTTTGAAACCAAACAGAATTTGTTCAGACCATAGGAGCAAATGTTATCCATGCAGTTTTGGAATAAGTTTTACCATGAAATGTAAAACCTTGGGATTTATAATAATAATGACATTTTCTAAAAATTAACATCTAGCAAGCCTCTTACTGTGTGCCAGATACTACGCTGAGAGCTTTGTGTGTAACTTTATGGGCTTCTGGTGGTGAGCTTGGCTTTAATCATCTGGCAGTGTCGAGACCATGCGTGGTAACTGCCATCTTCCCAGTGTCCTGCATGGTTATGGTTCCCATCCATAAACTTGGTTTAATCTCTAGGTCCCTTCTGGCCTGTGCCCCCTGCTGCTGGGACACAGTCTGGCACTGTCACTCTCTTTTCCCACTAGGTCATTCTTCTAGTGTTTTCTAAGTGCAGCAGTTTTTGTATGTTGGTACTATTTTCTCCCTTACTGACAGCATTTATTGATGCCATTGGCATTTTTATTGCCTTTCTTTCACTGCCTTGTAATCTATGGGAGCAATTCCTGCATAAGAAGCCTGGTTTCCATTTTTAGGCCACTGTCTTTTCATGGCTCTAGGGAGCTCACCTCCCTCCCTGGGGTCTGGGATCCAGGGATTTAACATCAGGTCACATGCCAGCTGAGGGTCTGTTGCAGCAAAACTGAGTCCAGGAAAGGAAAGACACCTGAGGAAGTCTGGAAGCAATGAACAGCTTTATTTCACACCTGTGGTCCTGGCTGGAATCTCTCCCTCAGTGGATGCACATTCCCAGGAGGGACAGTTATATTCTGTTGTGAATCTGCAGCCTGCGTGTCCCTACCTGTTCCCAGGGGACAGATAGAAATCAAAGGCCATCAGCATGGATTCCCTACAGGGTCCCCTGGGTTCTTTTTAACAAGAGGGTGTCCCTGTATCTGGAATGGTAATAATTTGGCAAAGATCAAATCTGAGAATTACTGGGTCTTGTCCATTCCAGATTTCGGACTGAATTACTTCCCAGGTGTCAGTTTTTACCAGGTGAAACTCAACAGGAGCTTGGGTTGTGAAAATTTGATTTTCTGTCGTTAAATTGAACAAAGCCAGAATCGAGACCTCCAACATTAAATGCCAACACATTAGTAACAACAAACATTTTCTAATTATAACAGATAGCCCCAGGCTTTTTCTAGATGAGGAAGACAATTTAAAATAACAAGTCCGACTAACAAAACCCCATAAAGAGTAAGGAAAAGAGCCTTACCTACCCCTCTAGGGCAACTGTCCACAAGGTCAAGGCAAAGGTCACAGTCCATAAGAGGATAGAGAGCAAGAGCCAAACTGGATAACACAGTATCAAGTACATATGGACGAGAACTAGGATAAATAATAACACTTGGGATCCCATGAACATTGTTCTCAAGCTTCAGCTGTGTGTCGACCCATCAGTGTCCAGAGTGACAGAAGCAGGGCTTTGAGTTCATTGTCTCCTCAGGGTTATCCTCAGAGAAGTTGACTTGTCTGAGTAGAGTTTCCAGCAGTTTTCCAGTGCTGTGACGCATGTGGCCCTTGAGGTTCTTGGGGTGAAGGACTGCAAGAGGATGAGAAAATAAAGAGACAAAGCTGGGGTCAGGTGGAGCCCTTATCCTCCTGAAGGGGGAAAGGAACTGCTCAACCAATGTAGCACCTTTATGTACTTGGAAGGATGATGTCAATTTCAACTCCACTACCTAGTAACCCATTGCTTGGATTGCCTAGGGGCTTGGTGTTTTTCTGGGCTGTAGCAACTTCTTCAGGTGGCTTGCCCTGGGTGCTTTTTGTTCTTGGTACAGTTATATCTTGGCCATGCCACAGCCCTGCACGTGTGGTCAATTTTCTGCTTCAACAGCTCCCAACAGTCCAGGTAAGCCTTCTTCATCCAAGAGTGATGAGCTCATGGCTGAATTTCTAAAACCTTGACAGCTGTTGGGGTTGACCAATGTGATTATATAAGGTCCTTTCCACCCAGGCTATAAAGGCTCTTTTTTCCAATCTTTTATTATCACCAGGGTTATATGTATGAGGTGTGTCTGTGGGTATGGCTGGTATTTCAGCTATATTTTTGTGTATCTGAGAAAAAGTCTTACCTAAATGTGTAAGTTGTTGCTGTATAGATATGCTATCTAGCTGATGTAGGTCTCCCTGGAGACCTCTAATTATGGAAGGAGATCTCCCATATAAAACTTCAAAAGGTGTATATCCTGGGGGTCCTGGTGAACTTCGGACTTTAAGAAGTGCCATGAGAAGTAAATCTATCCATGGTGCCAGAGTTTCTTGGCAATACTTAGTTAATATTGACTTTATAGTCCTATTCATCCTTTCAACTTTTCCAGAACTTTGTGGTCTATATGCTGTGTGTAAGCTCCACTTGATTTTTAGTTCTTTAGTCAAATTTTGGGTTTTTTTCTGCCACAAATGCAGGTCTTTCATGACTGCCTATGGTGAGTGGTAGCCCATAGCTAATGATGATTTCTCTTTGTAGTGCTCTGCACACTTCAGTGGCCTTTTCAGTTCTAGCGGGCAATGTTTCCAGCCATCCAGAGTAAGTATAGGCAAGCAACAGAAGATGTTTGCAGCACCTGTATGATTTGACTTTCATAAAGTCTATTTGCAGATCTTCAAAGGGTGGAAGTCCCACATGTCAGATGCCAGGTGGGAGTTTAGGGTTAGATGGGGTCTCAGTCCTTGCACAGATCTGACATCTCTGGCTAATGGAGACACAGACTGAGGCTAATTGAGGAACATAATAACAATGGCTTAGAAGTTGATTCATAGCAATCTTTCCTCCATGTGTGATATTGTGATGGTATTTTACTGAAGCATAGACCAGATTCTAAGGGATGATCATCCAATCACCTGGTAAAATCCAAGCACTGTTTGGTCCCATGTAGGCTCCTTCCTGTTGTGCCTACCTCCTTTCTTTCTTGGAATAGCTGAGGGACTCACTGCAGAGACTGAGGACAGTATCAGGGGGTGCTTCATATCAAGCTTCCAGATTTTGTTCTAGATCATTTTTCCCCCAGGTGGAGCTCTCAGCTGCCAATTTTGCAGCCTCATCTGCCTTGTGATTTCTGAAAGTGATAATGTCTTTTATATTCTGGTGCCCTTTACAGTGAATAGATAATGGCAACTTTTTTAGGTTTCCAAATTGCAGTAAGGAGTTCGGATTTCATCCACTTACATTTTTAATTTGTTTTCTTTCCACTGTGAGGAGTCCACATTCCTTGCACAGCATCCTGTGGACATGAACAGTAGCGAAAGCATACCTCAAGTCAGTATAAAAGTTTACACTCTTTCCTTTTGCTCAGTTGAGAGCCTGTGTTAAGGTCCATAATTCAGCTCACTGAGCAGTTCTGAGGAAGAGGCCTGCCTGCTAGTACTTCCTCCATGGTAACAACAGCATATCCAGCCTGACATTGTCCATCCTTGACTGAACTACTTCCATCCACGAGCAGGGTGTACTCAGCATCAGACAAGGGTTCTATCTGTAGATCTGATCAACTTGCAAAAAGATTATCGGTCAAAGCTAGACAGTCATAATCTGGGGAGCCAAGCTCAGTGGGTAAAAAGATAGCTTAGTTTGAGGTTTAATCAGTTGAAAGGTGTGTCAGGGATTTTCACAAAACCATCCTCGATATTGAGTAACATAGCTATTTGAAAGTCAATGATGTCCTTGACTATTTAGTAACCCCAGAATAGCTTGTGGTACTTGAACTCTCAGATTTTGTCCTAGGGTCAACTTGTCAGCTTCCTTAATAAGAAGGATGGTTGCTGTCAGTACTGTCAGGCAGGGAGGCCTGCCCTTAGCCACAGAGTCTAAGTTCTTTGACAAATATGCAATAGGACTCTCCCAAGGGCTTATCTTTTGGGCCAGGACCCACAGTGCTATGTGTTTTTGTTCATCAAAAACAAGTTAAAAG
>RJWT010039874.1:0-12593 GCA_004365215.1 Cuniculus paca | reverse complement strand
GCTAAATATCACTTACTCCTGGTGTCTGATACTTTTTAAATGTTGTTGAATGTAGTTGGTTAGCATTTGTTGAGTATTTTTACATCTTTTTTTGTAATGGATGTTAGTATTTTTTGAGGACTTTGTCTGACATTGATATTATACTAATGCTAGCCTAATGAATGTATTCCCTCCTCTTCTTTTCTTTAGAAGAACTTAGAAAAGTTGATGTGAATTCTTCAAAAATTTGATAAAGTTCACTAATAAAAAAGAAAGGCAGTTTTGAGGGGGATGAATGGCAGTGTGCGATGTGTGCATTAAATTTATTTAAACATACATTTTGATCACCCCTTGTACAATATTTTATTAGGGGACAGAAGAGTGAAATCAGTCTTTTAAACTTTCACCTCAAAAGGCTAGAAAAGATCAAATTAAATCTAAAGGTTGTATAAGGATATAATAAAAAAATGGAAATGAACAAAGTAGAGAACAATAATAGAGATAAAGTTAACAATTGAGGAATCCAGTCCATGGGTGCACTGGTTTGCCATTCAGTCAACTCTTCTGTATCCCTGGAATTCTTTAGCATAAGACAGTGGTTAATATATAATACCTCAGTTCTTAGTACAGCCTTAGAATGTCCACCTGAGGTCTCTCTACCTTCAGCCACCAGCATCTCCCATAGATACCCCTGTAGGCCCAGCCCCATTCAGAATTCCCCAGACACCTAAATGCATCACAGCCCTCCATTGTTCAAACTCGGGCCATAGCACCACAGACAACTAACCCAGTCAACTAACCCCAGGCCCTGTGCTTGGAGACCACACCTGATGTCCCTCTTTGCCAGCAGCTCTATGAAAGTCTATCTCCCAGGTTAGCATGCAACCTAGACTCCAACCTGTCACCTCCAATCCAAAGTGTGTTTCATCCCTACCCCTTTTCCCTGTGCACTGAAGTCTTCCCAGGCCACCCCAAATGACACCAGAATTGCAAAGCCATGTTAAACAATCTGCCAAGAGTGCCCACCACAAACGACATCTCAGGCCATGAAATCTCTAGCACTCCCTAGAAATCCAAAGGAATCTCCTGTAATGCACACCTAGAGATTCCAGCTCTACATTGGTCACTTCTACTTCTGCTTCCCTCACCTGGGCAGGATGGAAGGGCTCTCAGATTTGCAGATCTCTCTACCTACTTAAGTCCTACTCCCTGGAGGAATTACAGCTCTGAAACATGGCTGCACCCATTGCACTAAAGCAGTCTGGTAGTGGCCATTTTGGAATACATCCCATGGAAAGCAAGATAGTCATTCCAGGAAATGGATTATGCCCACAGCAAGTAAAACCAATCTTTTCAGACCTTTGGGATACTTCTAATCATTAGTACTTTGTAGAAGCTATTTTAATGCAGAGAAAATTTGAAAACTTGTATTTCTAGTACTAAGCATATTTCTAACAGTGCTCAAAGATGATACCAGATGACACAGTCTGTTCTCATGGTTAGAAAGCTACAAACTTGATGAGCCTTGACATTTCAGGTGCCAACTGCAAGATAAGTGAAGCTCAGTCAGAAAGAAATGTTTCTCTTGCTTCTGAGTCCCAGAGAGTTAACACTGCAAGGACATCTCTGCCCAGCCTCAGACAATGATGGATTCTTCCTTTATGTTGTGTGATAGTAACCTCATTTAGTTGCTGTTTCTGTAAGAGTGAATACTGCCTAGTAATCAATGACAAAGACTGGTGTAACCAACCATCAGATATTATGTTATCTGCCTTTTGTACTTCCTTTTGGAAAATATATAAATGGAAAACTCCAATCATGGCTGATGATTTGGAACTGAGGTTCTCATCAGCCTGCTAGTGTAATAAAACTGCCTTTTAAAGTCCCTCTTGTGCCAGGTCTCCATTTGGTCTCATTCTGAATTCCACATCACTTGTGTTGGGGTTTTCCAATGCAACAGAGAAACAAGAAGAATGAGAAAAGAACACCTTTACTGAGGACGTGGAGAGGAGTGTGCAACTCCTGTGGTTGAGCTATCTCCTCTACCAGATATAGAGGAGGTGAGCGGGGGATATGACCTCCAACCAGAAGCAGTGTTTGGGGCAAGCACTGATGATGCATGAGAAACTGATTGGAATTCCCTTCACGTGCTTGGGAAAGGAAAGAGGAAGTTGTAATCAGGGCTGAAGGGAAGGAGGAGGTGGTGGTCAGGGTAGATCACTGCCATAATGTCCAGTAATTTATACTAGGGCAGAAACCTTTCAACTTCTATGTCTGAAGCTGTTGCACATACTTGCTCACTTCTTGGAATGATCACCTAGTTTTCCTAGTCTGTCCCTGTATTAGGGTAGTTTCTTAGTCTTAATCCTGTGTCATTTCTGACATGTAATTTTCAGTTTCTTTCCACTGAAAGTACTTTATACTGTCTCAGATGTTACTGGTGGAGGGGAAGATAATTCACCCTGTACTCTGATAAATGACAAAGGATTAGAACCAACAAGCTACCCCAATGTAATAGGAAGTAGATTTTCATTAAGTTCAAAGAAATGTTCTTCCTGATAAAATAATACCTCCAATTTATAAAGGGTAAAATTAGAAGCACATTATCATGCAATACCTGCTGAAATAATTCACTGAGACATGAGTAATTAATCAGTACTAAAAGAGAAACATTGACTAAAAATATATGAGATATTATCCCTTTCAACTGGGAGAACAAACAGTCACCACTTTAAACAAGAAAACAAACTTAGCTAATGAAAGTTTAAATATCTATTATATGGTTATTGTCAGAAAACAAAAATAACTAACTCTGGCAAAGATGTGAAATAAAAGGGAATTCTCATGCTCTCTTGATGAGATTGTAAAATAGTACAACCATTATGCAGAACAGTAAGGAGGTTACCCCCCCCAAAAAAAACTGACTATAGTTGTGTCGTGTGACTTAGTATTCCACTTATGACTATATAGACATAAGAAATGAACCCACCATGCCAAACTGCTGCATGCCCATACTTTTGCATATTCACAGGGTTAAATATGAATAAAGAAAATGTGGTGTATATGCACACAATGAAATATTATTGACCAAAAAGAAAGTTAAATCCTGTCACTTGCAACAAAACAGATTCAACTCTCCGACATTAAGTCAGATACAGAGTGATAAATCCCTCATGTTATTATCTCTGTTATGCAGAAGTTAAAAAATGAAAGTTGGCTAAATGTAGAATTGTGATTATTAGAGGTTTGGAAAGAAATAGAGATGTATAATAGTTTAATAACAACAACAACAACACCAAAAAGCAATGAAATTTTCCTGGGTGGTTGAGCAGTTCTATATTAAGGTTAGTGGTTATATGACACTATATTTCAATCAAAATATTATGAAGCTATTCATCAAAATAATGAAGTTAACCAGACAGAGTTTTGTGTACTTCTAACCCCAGCTACTTATAGGATTGTTGGGGACCAGGGTATATGAGATAATATTTTATTGTGCTGGGGACCAGGCTATGTGACTGGAGTTCCATGATCTGGAGGCTGGTGTGACCTGCTTTAGGAACAGAGAAATACGTGGAAAATTGTGTTGAGAAAGCTTGTAATCACATCATTCCTAAGGCCAGATAATATCTGCTGAGGACAGTCTAAAGCATACAAGCATAATAATTGTTGGGAGTCCTTGAAGCTAAAAATTGGCCGCACATGCAGGGTTGGACTTCATAAAGAAGCTGCTTTAGCCTAGAGAACACCTAACCCCAAGACAATCTGAACAGTGTGTTGCTAGGACAACAGAGTGTCATATGATATTAAGTTGCTAAAATGTACAAATAAATGCCCCCACAGTGAGGAGGGAGTTTCTTTCCTCCCATCAGAAGAGTAAGGGTGCCACCTGACCCCAGTTTTGTCTGTTCTTTATTTTCTCATCCTCTTGCAATCCTTCACCCCAAGAATCTCAAGAACCATGCAAGTCATGGCAAATAATATGGACAAAGACCTGTTCTCCATTAACTTGTTCTGTTCACCACAACTACTGTTCCATGAAAAGCACATATCCCTCCCCCATGTCTTGGTTACTTTTTCTATCGTTGTTGAGACAAAATACCTGACACCCAAAATGAAGGAAGGAGAGGTTTATTTAGCTTACAGTTTTGGGGGTTTCAGTCCATACTCAGCTGGTTCCAAGGCAGGGTGGCGTGGCTGAGTGGCAGCTGTTCATGGCGGCTGCAAGCGGCAAGAGCTAACCATGCAAAAGAGGGAAAAAACAAGCCCCCATTCCAACCTTATATTGTACGTCGGCTCCACCCCAATTGTGTTCACTATACTATTTTGGGGGCTTTTATTTTTATCTGAAATTTTTATACAAGAGCACTTGGGAGAAGATACAGGTGACTGATGTTAGGTAATACACAATTGATTCTTGGTTTGCTTATTTTCTATGTGGTCAGAAGTCAGAGAAGAAAATGAATGTCTGTCTACCAAATTTCATATCACTGGCAGAAATATTCTTAGTGTTCGTCTCTTAAGAACCCAATCCTGCACCCATTTTTCTGTTAAGATTCCTGATATTAAAGCCTAGGGGTAAGGTAATGAGTTGATGCTGTTTCATCAAAACTCCTGTTTGCCCCAAATGGTGTTTCAATCCTAGGGCACTGCAGAGTTAAAAAAGGAAAACTGACAGTTCACAACTAGTGCCCTGGCATAAGGATTTTACTTCATAGTCAGTTGTGAGTTAGGTCAGAGAAAACATTAGGACAAAGAATTGATTTCACTTCTGAGCTACGTGAAGACCACTAATGACATTGATCCCAGTATAGGTATTTGAAGATTCCCAAGCTTATTTCTAAGCTTATTTGTTGGCACTTTTGGTGGAAAGGCTGATAGTTTGCATGGCTACTGTGGGTATCAGGCTGTTGGTTTTCAAAGTTAGTGGAGAGTTGCAGAGAGGAGGATGGGAGTAGACCAAGTTAAAATACTAGAGCCCACTGTCCTTATGGAGATTTAATTTTTTGTAAGCATTTATTTAAGTTGTAGAGTTTTAATGAAAGTTGACTTTCATAATTTTGACAGTATTTATGTTGTTTTATGGAAGACTGGATTAACCAAGTTCTTCACTCTGCTATTCTGGAAGTTTTACCTCTTACCTCCTTTGTTTTTGCATAGCAATCTGATAGGATATAAGTCATTAATTTTCCAAGTAAATACTCCAAGTATTATAATCATTAAATGACTTCTACAGGTTATAGTTCTGGTTGGTGCAAAACTTCGTTACTCTTTATCTGCATACAATACTGCATCTAATTCAATTATTGTCCTAATAAACCACTAAAAACTCCAGCATGACTTCAAATTATTCCCATACTTCCTTCCATGCTTCCAAAACATTTCAAAAGAAAAATATAACCAGCAAACATCAGCATAATGGTAAAAACACCATGTGCTGTTGACTTGATTGCACATCTGCCTTGTGAGTGGAGCTCAAAACCTCCACCCAGCTCTGTCAATACCAAAGTAATCTTACCACTGGTATTCTGTAGATAAATTCTATGTCCTAGACATTCTCACATCCTTGAATGAATAACTATGATGAATGGGACAACTGGCAAATTTTCACAGCATCTTCAGCATTTAAGAGCAGCACTTTGATGCTTGAGGATCTCGAAGCATCAGTATGAAGGGGCTGATGGTGGAATAACAGGCTGCCAGAAATGTGTTTGTATGCTGCAGCCAGAGATGAGATTTTAAATAGAGAGTATTATAAATGGTTAGAAAAGAATTGATTAAATAAAACAAAATGAAGGTGCTTGCTAGAATCAAGATGGTTTGAGTGGCTTTTGCCTCAGGGGAGAATCTGTGGGACTTGTTGGTGGTGCGAATATGCTTCACTGTCTGTTGATGTCTATATAAGAGAAGTACCATATAGACACTGGCCCCAGCCATGAGTCCCAAGAACACAACATCTGCCAGTGTCATTAGAAATGTGTATTTTAGGGTAGTTGTTTCAGAATCTCTGGAAGAACATAGACCATAGTCAAGTAACTTGGTAGAATTGTGGCCACGTTGAAGGCCCTCCATATTTATAAGAATAAAGGTATTCATCAGCAAGTTGAAGATCCAACACAGAACACAGGAGAAACTAATGCTGTTCCAAGCTTGGTGTTTAAGGGCTATCACCCCTCCTGGTCTGGGGCTGATGGTGATGGCCTGAAAGTTGCTCAGAAGGCAAGTGGTGCAGAGAGAAAGGCCCCGGGCCACTCTGTGGGTATAATAGACAAGTTTGCATCCTGCATTTCCCAGGATGGGTGTCATTCCCCAGATTAACATCATGTGGGGAATCCCTTTGAAGAGAAGAACCAAGAAGTTAGCCACAGCCATGTGGGTAAGAATCAGGTGTGTGGGCCTTTGTGCATGGCCAGCACAGGATGTGGGCATGTAGAATGAGAGAAGAAAGGTATTCCCCAGCACCCCAACCCCAGTCTGGGCCAGGAAAAGTAGCCTCAGGATGAAATCACCAGGAGTCATTCTCATGGGACCACTGGACGAAATTGTTCAGCACAGTTGTTCAAAAAGCCATGGAGTCAAACCTCAGTGTGCATTTTTTCTATATTCTCATTTTTGATAGGCTACTGCAGTTGCACAGAAACTCCTTTCTGAGATGTCAATTGCCTGTATGGGAGGAGGACTACAGACCAATGAACTCGAAATAACTGCTTAGACTTTCCAACCTGACTTGTTTATCTAAATGCTTATACAGGTTTGTGATATGATTTCTTGTTCCATCTATTCTGCATCTCCAGACAAAAATCCACAAGGTAAAGCCTTATCTGTCATATGAACAGTCTTCTTCAATATCCACTATTGCCCAAACAGGTTATAAGTCTTCAGATTTAATTTACCTGGGTCATTGCTCCAGAGGGTTCAGAGCCTATTATGGATGACACATGCATAAAATATGATTAAATAAAACATAAATCAAGCCATGAAAGTAAGATCTAAATAGTAATGATGGCACATGTATCCTACATTATAGCATTTAGTGATTGTCTTGGTTACTTTTTTCTTGTTCTTGAGACAAAATACCTGATGCCCAAAATGAAGGAAATAAAGGTTTTTTCATCTTATAGTTTTTGGAGGTTTCAGTCCATACTCTGCTGGCTCCAAGGCAGGGTGGCATGGCTGAGGGGCAGCCATTCATGGCGGCCACAGTGACAAGAGTGAAAGGGCAAAAAGGGGGAAAGCACGTCTCCTTCCCTCCCCTATATGGTCCAGCTCCTGGTCAAGTGCAGCACTCACACAGCCAATCCTAATGTTAGACAATGAACCAATCACAAATGCTAGACTAAGTCACCTCCATGACTGCATGAGACTTTGGGGGGACATTTAAACAAATCGCAACAGTGATAATATGTAAAAAATTTATTTTATTAATTTTGTAAATTATTCCCAAGTCATTGTACTAAAATCTACCTAACCCAAAACAGATAAATGGCATATATATATACATATAGATTATATAGATTAACATATATATATACACATATATATGTGCTAATCTATATCCCCTGACTCTCATGTATACTTTTAATCCTCTTCCATGATTTAACTGTAGATCTCAGGTATGTATTTTTAAAAATTATTCTATGTTCTTACAAAATGTGAGTGCATTTCAGCAATCAATAATAAATATAGGATTAAACTTGGTGCTTATGCTCAGGACTTTAAAATTTTTGTTCTCATTAATAACTGCATCAAAAATTATACTGGAACCATGTAATAAAGATCATGTGAGATATATACCAGGAAAGCAAAGACCTATCAAGATTATATACTAATAAAATTCATAATTTTGATGTTAAGAAGAAAATTTATGTAATTTTCTCCTCATGCTTTTTTAAAAGCAGTTGAGCACAATTAACAATATGATTTCTAAAAAGATACAGAAATTTATAGACTTTCTTATAGTGGTTATATAGATATATAGATATATTTGATTATATGTATATTTACATGCACACATTTGCACACACTCACGAACCCCAGCACTTTACTTATGGAGACTATTGCAACAATAATGCAAAGAAAACTGTTTCAATTAGCTATTAATATTGCTCTGTAAGTATAAGTCAATATAATTATATATAAAACAAATGAAAAACTTTTTTGTGTTCTGAAGCTGCAGTTTTTCTTTGAAGTACATTTTTAAAATTTTTGGTACCAGGGATCAAGCTCACGACCTTGCACTTGCACTTGCCAGACAGGCACTTATACCATTGAGCTAAATCCCCTGCCCTTGAGAAAAAATTTTTGAACGAAATAAATCTACAGGTGACATGATAGACTAGTAAGAAAATTCTAGAAAAACAAGGTTAAAATTAATTAATAGAAAAATTTGGTATCATAACAATGTACAAAATCAGCATAAAAGAAGTCAACAGTCTTTGCACCTGCTTATTATGCATGAGGTCTCAGATTTAATCATCAACTCCAAAATATAAAAACAATAATCTTCAAATATGAGAATATTGTTTACTATATATGATATGACAAAAATCCTATTTAGAAATCCAATAAAAAGTTATAATACTTTCGTGAATAGACTTAAAGAAATATACATAGAAAATCATGACGAGAAAAAAATTAAACATTCAAGTAGAATATCAAACTAAACCTGATCAAATTCTAGACAGTCTTTACTCTTAGATAGGAAATATAAGTATTAGAAAGATATCAGTACTCCATAAGTTCACCTAAAAATTTAAGGACCAACAAATATAACAAAATCTTTTTCTTGAAACCAACTTGACAATAAGAATTAAATGGGTATTAAAATGGAATATTAGACAGGAAGTGTGTAAAATAAGAGATGTGAGATAAGGAGCAGTAGTCTATATTATCATATAATTAGCAGGGTTAAACCCATATATAGAAAGAACTGTGGAGTAAATGACAGCAGACAAATGCCTATATATCTTAAATTAAACCATCCCTGTAAGCATTGAGGGGAAAAAGCAGGTTTGGGGCATAGAAAAAGTCTTTTAACTATTACCCAAACTCAAAAGCAATAAAATATCAAGAAAGCTAATTTCATAATAATTTTCTTAAAAGATTTCAGGGCCAACAGACTGTAAACAAATTAAAAGTGAGATTTTCTGCTGCTTGTATCACTTGATAAATGCTATTGAACCAACTCTCCTACAAGCAATAACCACTGACTGGAAAAACACAAAAAATAGCTGTTGAGTTTACTGTAATTCACTAATGTAAGACAAGCATGGTGGTACATACTTGTAATTCCACTTTCTGGGAGGCTAAAGCAGGAGGACCACCCGTTCAACTGCAACCTGGGAAACAGCAGGAACTTGTCTCAAAGTAAACAAACAAATAAATGAAAATGTAATTTTAAAAGGCTGGGGGGGGGGTAGCTTCCTGTGAAGTCCCTAGGTCCCATTCCCAGTACTGCAAAAAAAAAAAAGGCGATGATTAGATAGATAGATTAGATAGGTAAAGGACACACAGATAGATAGAAAGACCTGTTGAGTTTACCTGTTTACTAATCCGTGAATAAATGCAAGCAGATACGTGAAAGAAGATTACACTTGAAAGAAATGACTTTTCATTTTCAAAAATGACTTTGAGCTTAAGTGTAGGCTTCAGTTGGCACCATCCAAAGTGATTTGAGCCAAAATAACTACCTGGTGAAATAAAACATTTTGTATTATTCTTGTTATGGAACTATAAGAGAATCAGTCTCTAGATATAGCAGGATATGCTGCAAAATTGTTAAATATATAATCAAACAGGCAAATATAAACCTCCTTAAGTAAAAAGACAACCAATAGAAATTAAACCCATGATAGCCCCCATGTTGGAATTGGAAGACAATGACTTTAAAGTAGACTTTATCACGAACAAAGGAAAAGATAAATGAGATGAAACATTGACTTTAGAGGAAGCCAATAAAAATGTAGGAACTGAATAATACAATATCCAAAACAACAGTAACTGCTGAATAGGTGTAGATTGAGGCTTTCAAAGGGAACAATAATAAGCCTTTGGAAGGGATTGATAGAAATGATTGATCTGAATGAAAAAAGATGGGGAAAAACAGACTAGACAGCACATGTGAGACAGTATTAAGAAGTCTAAAATATAAATAGATGAATTCTCCTACAGATAAAAAGTTATAAAAATGGGACAAATATTTTTAAACCATTTAAAGGAGATAGAAAACATCTAGAGACAAACCCAAGCAGGAGGCATGTTTCCACTTGATGCACTGCACTCACTGGGATTTATGGCCAGCAGCTCTGGTGAAGGAATTTGTGGTGATGGCTGTGGAATCTGCAGGCCTTACCACCCCAAGGGGAGAGAATGGGAGAAATCACCACACAGGTCTGAGTAGAAACCCTCCTTGAATGCCTGACTCACACCAGAACTTTGCATGAGGCGGGAGAGATTCCTACAAGGTCTGAGGAAAAAACAGGTGGAGAAAAGAGAGGTACCTATTCTTGAGAGGTAGACAGGCCTGCCTTCAGATGTGTGAGATCGCAGTGTGTGTGGATCAAGTGGCAAAAAGTCAAAGGCTTCTAGTGTTGAAGAGCTGGAGGTCAGCATAATGCTAGAAACCAGGATGGGAGGCTGGGAAAAGGAAAACCACATGAAGAAAAAGGCCCCAGTCTGAGTATGATCCTATGCAAGTCCATAGCTAACCACTAAATCATATGCAAACAAGGGAGGTCTCAGGGACTGGCTAAAGATGCAGTAGCTACAAGCCCCAAAGGACAAATAGAAATATTAACTGCATGCCACAGGGGAGGCAATGTGTTCCACTTGGGCCCAGGTAAGTTATCTAGTAACCAACATCTTCAGAAGACAGCTGAATTCAGAATTACTGCAATGTATTTCCTATGCTAGTCCCTTTGCAAACAAAACTTTTATTTTATTCTTTGAATATACTAATAATAGCTTTTTGGAACCTTAGTCTAATAAACTCAACATTTAGGCACACATTGAGGCAGTTCTTAGTCTCTACTTTTTTTTGTTTTGAAGCGAATAGAACAAAATAAAACAGAATAGAGTCAAACACAACATAGCATTTAAGAACAGAACACTGCAAGCAATACAGGTCTTCAAAACATAACAGGAGATTAACAATGGCTATCCTAGTGTCTCTTGCCTTCTTCGAAATGGTTGTTCATACATTCACAGACAATAAACTCAAACAAAATAAAATAACATGAAACCAGATAAAACAAACGAGTGAAAGCATTACAGGCCATCAAATCGGACAATAAGAAACCAACAATGGCTACCTTAATGTCCCCTGTTTTCTTCAAAAGAGTTGTTCCTATCTTCTCACATACTGCGATCAAACAGTAGAAAACAGTTAGTCTCTACTTTTATTTCCCTGAATATGGTTGACATTTTACATCATCCCTTGTATATCTGCTACTTCATTGCAATTAAATACACACACACACACACACACACACATACACACACACACACACACACACACGAGTTTATAATGAGTTTGGAGATAAATTTAATACCATCTCTGCCAGAAACAAGAATACTTTTCAAAAATAGTGAATAATAATAAATACCTCTGAGGTTCTGCTTATCCCAGTCTAATGTGAATACATTATACCAGGGAGCGAAACAACTTACAAGTGAGAGTAAGACCTTACAACAATGCATGCGATGCATGAATATCAGGAGACTCTATGTACTCTTTTAATTGGGCTCCAGTAATTAAGTGACATAGACTGAGCCCTGATACAAATGGCAGAAGCTGATTCTTCACAGTTCTGAAAACTGGAAGTCTGTGTTGTCAGGTTCTAGTGAAAACCCTCTTCGGGTTGCAGACTGCCCAGCTTCTCACTGTGTTCTCACACAGCATACAGAGGATGAGGCAGCACTCTGAGGTCTCCTCGCAGGACCACTGGTGTTGTTCTTGAGACCTCTCTCCTCAGGACTCAATCACTCCCCAAGTCTCCACCTCATAACACCAACACATTGCAGGTTAGAATTTCAAAATCTGATGCTTGCAGGAGATACACAATTTTTTTTCCAGTCCATTGCAGCAACTGAGTAAGGTAAAAATGTGCTTTGAGAAGTTAAAGCAGCTGAGCCTGAAGATGAGAAGTCAGAAGTCTGGTGCAGGCAATGAGGCTGGAAAAAGTTCAACCTCCTTGTATTTGGTCTGACTCCACTCTTACCTTTGTAGTTTGTATACATTTATGATTCCTGCAATGTTTCTCCTTGGACAAAAATGAAAATACCCCCACTGCTTGCCTGTCAGGATGAGACTATTCTGTAGACTAACAATGTGGACACTAGAAAAAGCAGCGAGACTTAGAGAAGTATTGGTGAGATTCAAAAAAGAAAAGAAAGAAATAAAGAACCCTCTCAGATGGATCTTAGCCAATGTGACCACTTGCAATGCAGACACTAGACCATGAGAGGGAAGAACACAACTGTATCACAGATCTGTGCTGCACTGGGTGATTTTGTGTTCCCTTCTGAGCCGAATCTTGGAGCCCAGATACTGTACACCATTTCCAAAGCTTAGCCCTGACAAGGATCACAAGGAAATGTCTCCTATAACCTGCAGT